>JAGVSP010001115.1:0-85822 GCA_022494985.1 Micrasema minimum
AAAACACTGCCTTAAATAAAATGTAATGTGTTGAGAGTTATCGCGTACATTAATTTTACTCGCAGAATTTACTATTTTTCCTGGTTCCTTCTTTACTTATATGTTATTCATAATTAATCTGATTTCAGTTTACAATACTTATAATTGAATTTTAATGTCCCGTCTTCAGTCAGAGAAACTCTGGAAATGTCGTAGTAAGTGGCCACTTAACCCAGCCAATGACAGGTCATAAGCCCTGTAAACGCCTAGATAACCCACATTCGTTTTCAGAGTTTCTCTGTCTCTGTTGGGATATCAATAATATCTGATATCAGCCCAGCATGGGTATAATCAAGTAATTTGTCTACAAGTATTTGTATTCATTTTAAATTTTGTAAAAAAGATTTACTGGTTCAAAATATAAAAGCAAAACAAAAATTGGAGAGACATCTTCAGGCGTCTTCTAGAGTAAATAATAAAGCTCGGTAGAGCCTTACCTACACTTATAAAGATGATAAAAAAAATGCTTTACAATCTTCTCAACAGATGACACCAGCATAGATTTATTCTGTAAAGCGGAACGACGAAGACGAGTTCAATATATAGTAGTTCCAAAAATTTGTCATATATGGTTATCAGATGATGGGTGGAATGAAGAATGTTGTAGTACCACTTAACCCAGCCAATGACAGGTCATAAGCCCTGTAAATGCCTAGCTAACCCACATACATTCGTTTCCAGAGTTTCTCTGTCTCTGTTGGGATATCAATAATATCTAAACCATTTTTCTTTAAACCTAGGGCAAAATCACGATAAACAATTAAAAAATCTTTGTAGTTAAATTTTAATAAAGATAAAGTAGTTCTGAATAATTTTTGTATTGGTAATATTTAATACGATATAGTTACGCACCTACTATTTAATTTGATGTATCTTCCAATCACAACCCAAAGCGATTTGCTAAGAATCTCATTCGTGATTAGGGTTAATTTGGCGCACTGTCAGTCCCCGTAAACCTACGTTTATTGAATATTCACCAAATTGCCAATCCAAACTTTTATATGATTAGGAAATTATTACGAAAATCACAAAACTGTGGCTCGAGACACAAAAAATAGCTTGATTTGGCCATTATTGATACTCTCTTGTGATAGGTAGTTCGAATTCCTTCCGAAATTTATTCCCTACCTTCACCACATTCCAGTCCGTTTTGTCACCTGTTTTCCAACTCAAATTCAGTCTCGAAAACCCGCTCAGCGCAGCAACATTACTCTGACCTCGCAACATCCATCCTTCTCGTGAAATCCAATACCTGATCTTCCTTCGTTCTTTCCACCAAAATACCCTCGTTATACTCGCCATCCATCTCCAAAGTTTCCAGAACCCAATTCCCGAAACCCCCCTCGGTGAAAGTGAGTAAAAAAGTGTGCTGCTGCCCTTTCGTTTGTGTCCCGCCGCGCCAGTTTGACGTGGTGCTTCCAGAGTATTCCAGGATACTTCGCCCTTCCTGGCGGTCCTTCATCGTCATTTCCCGCCCTTGTTGAGTCCAGCTCTGGTAAGTCCTTTTTCCATTTCCCGATCCTCGTTCGGACGAAGTTACGATTTTTTATTACGTCTTCATTTGTTTGCGAGTCATTTTAGACTATGTTCATGATTTTAATTTATTTGCTATGATTTGTTTATCTTATTATGTAATAACATAGGAACTCAGAGCTTTTTGCACTATATTATTTCTTGAATTTTAAACTACCTGTACGATTCAGTTTTGATTTTGTTTCCTAAGTGAAAAAAAGGCTGAAATTATGATACAAATTAACATAAAACTTATTTAAATTATAAAAAAACTAAGTGAATATTTTTTCAGATTACGTTTTTCCGGTTTATTAAGCCGTGACAGCCCTGAAGACGGACACTACAATGTGCTCCGAAACGTTGACAACACAAAGCCTACAAACACGGCAAAATAACCCAGAAAAACTAATCTGTAATATGAAGGCCATGAAAACTTACGAACTTAGAAGATTTTTCAATTTAAAATACCCACTAAAAAGCATAGTCCATAAATACCTTAGAAACGCTATTTATTTACATAAGTGAATTTACATCATAAGAATTATTTGTGGGGATACATTATTCTTATTATAAGTCTAAATAATAGTTTAAAACTTTTTTATGGTTTACGGAGTGTTTTTTGTCATTGGCGCGTATACGTATTTAAAAAAGACAGTTACTTTTAAAAAAGTAACGGTTTTTAAAAAGATAATTGCAGTTATAATTAATCACAACAATTTGTTTCTGGTACGGTTTAAAAAGAAACATAATTGGGTTCTTTCCGATTTTTTATTCTTGATTTAAAAAAATTGATTGAAAAATTTCAATATTTAAAGATTTTTTTTTTAAATTTTTACGATGTCATATGAATTTTCTAGCGCGGTTTGAGATAGCACTTTTTCAAATCGCTCGCAAAATCCTCCATTTGGCGCGCATGCGGCGTGACGACGTCACAGCAATATAGGCGCTCACTACGGAATGAATTTCACGCCTTTCACGGTAGACGGGAATGACGTCATTAGCCAATAACGGGCGTTAAAAATCATTCGTATTTTCGTGTTTTTAATACATAAATTTATAAATGAAAACAAAATTTTTGATCATTGTGTTTTATATCGTTGGAATTGTAAAAATATACTTTAAATATTTATAACGTTTTCAAGGATATTCATGCGATCGGGAAGAACCCTATTGTGGTGCAGTTTTTTAATCACATCTTCAATCAATAATTAAATGAAACGTTGACTAAAAAGTTTAGGTTTTGCTGGATTCTCAACATCGTTAAACGCACTGTCAAACCATTAGACGGCAAAATACATGTTGCGTGTTCTACGCAATGACGGTATCAAATATTTTATACCAAAGGTCACGAAATTCTATGACATAAATAATATTGAGCGATATACCTACCTTCGTAATGGTGGGTTAGGAAATGACAAATTTTGAAAAACCTATTTTGTAGGTATTACCAAAAGACGATATTAACGATAAATATCTATTTTAGAAAGCTTAGGATTATGCCCACAATTATTTACCTATTATGGGAGTCATGGAAAAATCTAACGACGGATTTTTATTTTCTATTTTCATATATTTACGCCTGCAGGATCCCGCCGTCCTGGTAGACCGTCGATGACCATCTTACGGATGGATGCGGGCCTGACGTGGGAGGAGGCGAGAAAGCTGGCTGGGCATAGGGTCTCCTGCAGGGATCTGGTGATGTCCACGTCCTCCACATAGGAGCGAACGTGGTGAAAGAAGAAAAAGAAGAATATATTTTATTATGTATGTATGATACATAAATATTCATGTTACTGTAGGTTGACAAAATAAATATTTGTAATCTTTATTTATTTTATTGTTTTTACGCCCATGGGGCTTTTACATAGACATTTTTAAATGATTACACAGTAGGTAGCTATTCATTACCGCCAGAGATGGCATCCAGACACTGTTCCCTAAATGCACTAGATTAGTGTTGAAAACATCAATATTGTTAGTATACTTTTTAGCCAGTGCGTGCATTCTTCGTATCGGTGAGTTAGCACTGTAATTGGTCGATGATTGGCTACAGTAAAATAGCGCATTACTACGGGTAACTCGACCAGGCACTCGTATACTAATTAAATTTGTTAGTTGACAACAATCAAACATAGATTTTAATACTTTTAACAGAAAGAGCAAATCATTTAATATTATTATTTTATAAAAAAGAAATCTATGCAATCTTATGATATTTGCACATATTTCAATTTGTAAAATACTATTTTCAATTAAGCCTAAGCGGAATCGAGTCGTGTTAAAATGGGTATTCGAACCGACGATCTCTAGACTCAGAGACCGCGACGCTACCCACTGGGCCACCACCCGTTCAATTATTATTATTATTCTTTTTCTATTATTATTATCATTATTTTTAAAAAAGGCAGATCGTGGACAAACTGAATGCTAGCGTAGTGGTGCCTACATTATAAAAAAGCATAGAAAATCTCTAAACTTCATTTTTTTTTTAATTTTTTTTTTTTTTTTTTAATAAATAATAAACTAAAAAATAAAATTGTTTGAAAGAAGAATTAGTAAAACATCTGTTCTCATAAATCTGTTAACTGTCAACCACTTTAACATTTTTAGTTAGCGACTTATTACTTAATTTTAAATTATTTTTATACAAATCCCTGATGAAGGAGTAGTGTCTCCGAAACCGGTTGGAGTGTTAAATAATAAAAAAGTAGTTTAAAACAAAAGTTGTTTAATTTCATAATTATATAATTTTATTTATTATTTCATTATTTAAACATTTTACCTTCGGGGTAATATTTATGTAATACGGACGTTAGTTAACTGACTGTACCACGGATTACAAAAAATGATTCCTAATTTCTTATTTGATATTCTCGCATTTTATAAAATACGTGATCATTCAAGTCCACATAAAAAGTGGGATTGTCCAGTTTTCTATAACTGAGAACTTAACCACTAAAAAAATCCAAGAAAAAATAGGAAAACCCTGTTTTCTAAATCACGTTGTTATTTATTTGAACTTAACGAAATACGGAATTAATTAACACGCTTAGTCGTTGCTTAATTTAATGTTGAACTGAAAAAACTGCTTTCATTAATTTGTTGATCGGAATAGTACTGGCGAAGCTGATTTGTATTTATTTTGTTTTAACAAATGCATAATTTTCACAAACGGCACGTCTGAAAAGAAGTTTGTGACGAATTTAGAGAAGGCGGAAACCCCAGTTAGTCAATAATCAACCGGTTCTTCTGAATAAACCATAATTACTGCGTTTATGTAACCATGACAAAAACATAAACTTTTTCGTATTTTGTTAGTGCAGTTAATAATAAAAATAAAACGTTGAGTTTATTATGCACTATAAAGTTAACCCTAAAGTGCACAACTGTGCAAATTTCTATGAGAAAAGTTAAGCTTTTACTTAACCGTGCCTATGTATCTACTGTTTTGTCTTCCGAGATTTCAAATTTACCACATTATTTTATCGAAGGAATAAAACCTACAATACAAAAGAGTGTGAATTACAAACCCTGAATTACTTATGAGTAATAATTTTTATTTGTTAATCTTATCTAGTCTACATAAATTATATGTATCTAGGTATAAGAAATAGGTTGATATTATCTATGTTTTTACATACTCATCATTGTAAACATAGATTATTTGAAAAGCTTACAATTTTTGCCTGTGTATTTTTTATAATGTACACAAAATATTATTACGTATTGTTTTAAATTTAAAACGATAAACGGTTTTAACTTTTTTAAATTCACCTAAAAGATGTTTATTTTGACTAACTTTTGTATGTTTTTTAAAAGTACAAATCTCCAAATTAATTATATCCCAAATTATTTACATTTATATTTATAATTAAAAAAATGGTTATTAAAGTCTTACTATTTGGAGTAGTGTTTAAAAATGACGTACAATCCATTTAATATTTGTACAAAATTTGTTTCGTCCGTTTGAGGGTTAGTGCAATTTTCCCCGCATTCATATAAGAAATACAAAATACTATCGAGGACTTGATCAAATTATTAAATAAATATTCCTTTCTCTTCACATTCATCATTTTCATTGTAACATAAATTCTTTTAACACCATCTTTGTTGCCAACATTGCGTGAGGACAATCCAGTTTTTCTTGACTGCGGTGATAATGAAGATCTATCGTGATATATTTTGTACTTTTCCTCGCTTCAAGATTACTATCAGCTTTGCCTTGTCCGTTTGGAGTCCTTTGTAATTGAATTTAAATTGGTTTTTAACATAAATAAAATATGTATTCAATTAAGTCGCCAGGCGCCTAGTTACCATACACATATTTCATTTCTTTTCTATCCGTACATTTTCAGGCACTTTAACGATTTTACACAACGGATTTAAAATTACGCGAATTACCAAAACAACAAAAAATGAACACTCATCGTCTCTACTTTGCACATTGTTACATTGTTTGTAAATCAAATAGCTAGCTGGTCAAATTACGTCTTTCCGCAACCAAAATTACTGGAACCTAACCATTTTCGTATTTCAGCTAGTTTTTGTCTGTTTACCTGTGTTAGAGATATAGTGTGATGCACTGTAATTTTTTAAGATTTTACCACTACAAGGTTTTTTTTCTTCTTTTTATTTACACGATGAAACAAAATTGTCTTCTAACTACCAAGTAAGCAGGAAAGTTTTATTGTCAACTATACATTAACCCTTTTTTGTTATAAATATATAATAATATATATAAATATAATTGCAGGTACAGACATTTATAATATGAAATAAACTACTACTACTTTCCCTTATCCGAACCCAACGGTGCATAGAGCACTGCATTGGGACACTGAGTGCAGTGTATCTTGATCATTTTAATTACATGAAGGTAAGATGATCAGTCTTGCGCTTCAGCACCAGTCCAAGGTATCACACTAGAAATATTAAAATTAAAATACAAGTAAATAAATAGTTCATGTTGACCCCCTACGGGAATCGAACCCGCGACCTCATGCACGGTAGCCAAATGCGCTACCACAATGCTATATGAAATAAAAGAAGAATAAAAAATAAACCGAGAAAGCGGCCTTTCA
Organism: Micrasema minimum; assembly: GCA_022494985.1. Taxonomy (NCBI): domain Eukaryota; kingdom Metazoa; phylum Arthropoda; class Insecta; order Trichoptera; family Brachycentridae; genus Micrasema; species Micrasema minimum. The sequence continues at coordinate 6,633 of JAGVSP010001115.1, forward strand.
GTAGGTTTTTATTTTATAAAGAGGACTATTTTTGTAAACAGAACTAAAATTTAAAATATGAATTTAAAATCAATACAGTATTGCTACCATACATGAAATACAAAGTACAGAACCAGAGTCTCTTAGTACAATTATTCATCAGTATTAATTAATGACTCAATCCTCTATTTTTTCTTAAATTTTGAATTATTGATAGTTTCTTCCAAAAAATATTTGGGAACTTTATTTAATATTTTAGGTACAATGTAGCTCAATGTTTTCTGTCCATTTAAAATGTTGGTGTACCTTGGTACTAACAGTCCCTTATTTCTCACAAATCTTACGTTTTATTTATTACTTCTGTTTTGTTGTTATATTTTCATTATTCATTAAGCTCCCAGATTTAATTTTAATTGTGTTTTTCACCCCAAGTATATAATAAATGTAAGTAATATCAATGCTTTTAAAATTAAGTTTTTAAATACAGGTATGTAAAATGCCTTTTTTAAGTACAAATTACAAAAAGTTATGTTACAGTTAGTCACGTAAATGTTTTTTTTATACTGAAGTAAAATAAAATACATAAAATAAAAAATTTACATGTTAGATGGTACCTATAATAAGTTTATCTTTCATTATAAAATACGGGTGAATAATGATTATACTAAGCAATAAAAATGTAATATGTTTGTTATTTACTTAATTCTACAAGGAAAATGACAATAAATTAGATGAATGTCTAAAGCCATATTCGAATCAAGTTTCTGTCTTATTATTACAATCCAGAGGTTATAAATGATAACATTCTCGGGAAATAAAAATAATGAGTTGTTATCTTGTGACAATTTATAAAAGCTAGCCTAGCTAAAAGTTTACAGGTATGTATATAAAGTGGATTTATCGGAACGTAAAATATATTTTTTTAAAACAGTTGGCTTACGTTTGATATGTATTTTTTACAGCATGCCAGTATTACTGGCGGCCAATCGCTGGGCTTGGAGGCAGTTTGTGGAATCCATATGGTCCACGTAGGGTGCAGATATGGTATGATGATGATGCAATCATCAGGATTGCCTAATTAAGTTATGTAAAAGTTAACACAAATAATGTAGACCGCTAAGCGCACATTATGCGTAACCGAAAACTGTACAGTTTCTTGTTCAGAAAACTTTACAGTTTGTTAAAAGACACGCTTAATATGTATATTTTTTAAGCGCGATCCTATGTTATGTATCGTATATTTGCATACTGAAAATTGTTAACATAGCTAAAAATGTATGTATATTATTTGTTTTTAACATTTTAAAAAGCATTCAATGTATAAATATCTACTTAAAAGCTCACATAAAAAACATTAACTGACAAACAAACGTCCCGACGACCATTCAATATTCAATGCAGTTTTTGCTTTATACGAGACAGTTTTCTATCTGTATAAAGTGCGCTTAAGAAAAATTTAATGAAAAAATTGCCTTATAAAAAGGTGTACATTGTACATATATTTATGTATATTTCAGGAGTCTAGTATCAAATCCTGACCAAGTCCACTTTTAATCATTTCGAGTAAAATGACAATTTCTGTCGCTGACATCTGAGACAAGTAATGCTTTTATTTATCACTGGGTTAACTTTAATAGAGTAAAATAACAGTGGAAAAACATACATCCTCTGTAATTTTGCAGTATTTAACCAGAAAAACATGATTTAAATTTGGACTTGACTTATTTTGCCACTAAAACGTGGATTTGACTTGTTTTGAAATTTTGTACGTTGGACTTGACTTATTTTGCTACTGAATAAAGTGGACTTGCCTTGTTTTGTCACAAATTCACAACGACACGACCTCGCGGCACTATGGATTATAATGAAGGATCAAAGATGGCGGCGAAAAATACGGTGTTCCTATTGGTTAAAATGGACTTGCCATTTTTTGACACACAAGGTACCCTGGACCTGGCTTTTATTGAAACTAAGTAGCATATTCTGTTGTATTTTACTAAGAAAATAAGAGGACTTGGTGTGTTTTGATAAGAAAACATAAGTTGTAAATGACCCAATGAATATTATGACGTCTTAACCTCTAAAATTTTTAAAATGGACTTGGATAGGATTTGATACTCTACTCCTGATTTGTATATACTAGCATTGTTGTAGGTATATGATATACTAACTTACTTTCCCGTATCTGGACGTAATGGTGCATAAAACGCTGCATTATTACACCAATTGCAGTATATCTTGATATTTTTTTACATGAAAACAAGATGATCAGTCTTACCCTTAGTTATATTATAACTGAACTGAAATTAACTACCCACGAGACGCGCATTGAATACCACTGCTAAAATTTATGAACTATTAAAATCAGATTCCAGTATCATCGTGTCATTTTGTAATCATAAATTTCAATCAAGTTAACAACTGAAGCAAGGGAATAAAATAATTAGCATTTTTATTTAAGTTGAGGAAAATGTTGATTGATTGTCTCTCTTCTTCACAGTTGGACGTGTGAACCACGCATCGTAAGAAATTCAACGCATGATGATTTCGTTTGCGTTTATCCGTTGTTACAATTAATATTCATTATTTATATTATTCAGGCTGTTAAAATGTAAGCTTAACTCGTATTCATATTGCAGCTGGTACAAACTTACTTACATACTTCCTTCCTGAATTAAAAACCTGATAACTTCGTGTGTTGGTACTTATCGGCTGGATAAAATGTTCCAACTTAACATAACAGGTAAAATCAAAATTCATAAGGGTAGAATACAGATAGTTTTTGTCCCCAGAAAAATATCATCTGTATAAAAAATTCATATTTATTTTTAAAAAAATCGGGTTGACATATTTATTGTACTTGATTGAGATACCTATGACTGGTGCTGACGCGTAAGACTGATCAACTTACCTTCACGTAATAAATGATCAATAAACACTTAGCATGGTGTAATAAAGCGCCTTAGCACCATGAGGTTCGGGTAAGGGAAAGTAGTAGTGATACTCCTTTTGCTTTTTTCCTTTTGATTCTGGAACCTGTGCTGGACCGTCGCATGCGACAATTTGGAATGGCTAGTGATTTTGTACCATAGACACTAGCCATTCCGAAGTGTCGCATACGACTTTCATTCCAGGATAGGGTGCCTGTACATTTTTAACTATACCTGCTTGGGTGGATGTCTGGGGTGAGGGTCCTGGCAAGGCAGTATCCCGGTCCCCATACAAGTACTACCGTACTTCCTAAAAAATAATAATCGGTGTAGTAACTAACGTTTCCCTACCACTGTTAATTTGGGCCGACTCTGGATGGTTTGGGTGATGGAAACAATGACAATTATAAAACATAAACCGAGACAGTGGTAGGGGCAATGAAAGCATTTGTTCGCGTACATCACGTAAATTCATCCGAATTTTAATCACACTTTTAGCTTGTTGAAAAATCGGTAGAGTTGTGCTGGACTGAAAAAAGATAATAGTCTTTAAATCAGTCTAGGGAAAGGGCGGGGCTTTCATTATACAGTTAGACATAATAATATTAATACTAGCAATAATATTAATACGGATTGGCCGACTGTTAAATGCTAGCCCTGCGGGCTTTTCGGCGCTTCCGCGCCTCGATTTTTGGTTGTTCCACCTTTAGTTGATTGGCTAAGGCCCTTTCTTATCACCTCCGTTTAAAACCTGATTATTGTAAATGTCCTACTAAATCAAAGTTAAGTTTGAAAATGCATTTCATCACCTCTGATTATCACAAAAATATTGTAAATCCCATTTAAAAACGCCGCTAAACTTAGAGGTTTGTTCCCTTTTAAATCACATTGAAATATGGCGTCACGTTTGTAACAGTTATGACATACATCCAATGATATTAATGTATACACTATCATTGCATACATCTCGACTCAAAATTTTAATGCATTGAAAAAACAGTCAAAATGGAAATAATATGATGATAATCCAATATTTTATGTTGTATTGAATTAGTATCACATTATAAAAACATAATAAAACTCGATTATAACTAAAATAACGTAATGTCTTAAAACATTTTTGCCGGGTTGGATTTTTACAGTATTTGATAAGTAGTCCGGTAAAATTAGTTTTTTCTATCCCACCCTCCTTGTAAAACGTATTTAAAAATGGCGTCGTATTTGATCGTTTGACAACTCAACTCAAATTTTTATTTTTGTTTTGAAAATTGCTTAAAATGGAAATGATATAATGTTAATCCAATTTTTTATATTGTATCGGATTAGTATCATACTAAAAAAACATAATAAAACTCGATTCTAGCTTACAAGTAGGTACCTACTCTTAAGAACCGATGGAGATTATTTTTCCGCAGACAACACTGAGTTTAATTTTTCGGCAGGCATCACTGATGTACACTACTACTATCATTTTTACGCTAATAATATTATAGATTATATGTACGTACATATGGTATGTATTTACTTAACAAAAGGTCTGGAAATTGTCGATAAATTTCTAAACAACATTGTGTCTGTCGCTTTGACTTGCATAATAAGGGTTATCGTGCAGTCAACGTATTTCATTATGACCTCTGTCAGGATGGAATTACAAAAATTGACGTATATTTTTAAATTTTGATAAAAATTATCAAGACTCTTTGTGTTTCGTATTGTTCTTTGACAAAATATTACAGATCGATTTTTTATATAAACTCATACATTTTGCTGTACTGGAATTAAAAAAAAAACGATTTTCACTTAATTAGTTAATTTAATTATACTGACTTCAAAATTTCATATGTTCTTAAAAAAAATTCTGAGCCCAAGTCATTTGGTCCATCGATTATAATGATTGATTCAATTTAAATGTTAAATGCTTTCCTCGGCACGGGATATCCCAGTGTCATTATAAAAAAAAAATGCTTAGAATGTAAAAGTACAAATAAATAAATAAATATAAAAAAGGTATATTTCACAACACAATTAAATGTGTATTGAAAATTTAAGCAATTGACTGCTAGAATGTGAAAAAATCACCGTAAGAAATGATACTTAAATAGTATGTTTTTTGTAATATTTAAGGCATCTACTATTTTTTTTCTTCAGTTTGTTGTTAATAATTCGCTCATTGTAAAGCTCTCATTTCTTACAGTGCAAATATCCTTCAAAATACTTAAGAAGTCGTAAAACTTCAAGATGCAGGCGACATTTAAGGATTCAGTTACGACGCCGACGCCGTAACCGGCGTCTCGGCGTACATTGACGCCCATGTACGTCAGAGGGCCTCGGTTTCGCGGGTCGCGCAGTTCGTACATAGCCCCCGTGGCCGAACTTAAACCCGAACCTTTAACCTACCCTACCTGGTGCCCGAAGCTGAGATCGATACCTTTGTCTGGCCGCGGTACCTAGAGAACTGCATACCCCAATCTACTATGACCTCTAAATGTACTTGAACACTGAACACTGCAAGTCGCCATCATGATTACGCCGTAATTTCTTTCCGTTGGATGTTTTTACGTTGAAATTTGTAACCCGTATATAAAAATTCCTAAACGAGTGTTTCAAAACTTTTTTTTTATTCTGTTACAACAATTGCTTTGCCTTGACAGGGCATTTTCATATACATATATGCGTTGCTAGCTTCAAACAAGAATTCACTAGAAGGGGCGTTTCCATACAAATTTTATACAAATATACACTTCCTGGGGTTAATTTTAAACACCATTTACTATCAAATTCCACCGTCTAAAGACTTCGGCACTTGAGTCATTTCTCTTTCAAGTCGTTTCTCTATGTGACCCTCTGTATAAAAAAACTAGAAAATTTAACCCTTTATGAAAACAATAATGTAATTCACTGAACTGGGATGTGATCCCCCGTAGTTCTAACCGTGGACTTCGAATTTAAATCCCACTTTACCACATCTTGCTTTTACCGTTTGAAAGTAGACTAAAGTTGTTTTTATAATATTTTTATAAACTCGGATGTCAGTTTTTATATCAATAGCTTCCGAATTTTTTTTCAATATTGTGATTATTTCACAGGCTCAAATTTAGATCAAAATCACCTGCATTAGTACTATTTTTTACAAGTCATTTTCAATCCTTTTCCGCTCCCAGTGTGGAGAATTTACTTTAAATATACCAAAGAAACACGTTAAAACGAATATTGCATTTCTACCTTGCAGATCCTGATCCAGATGCTTTTTCGGGCTGTAATGCCTTGTGTCGTTAGCTTTACATTTCCGACTGCAGCGACCATTTTCCAGACAAAGCCTTCTGAAACGTCGCGTCGCGTCGAGAAGTAGTGGTACTAAAGACGCGCGGCAGAAAAACCAAAAAAAAAAAAAAAAAAAATCTTTTTCAATGGTAGTTGAAAATAGAAAGGAAACTAATTGAATATAACACCAAATATTAATTCTGACGTAGGATAATGCCCATGAGGTTATTTATAGTTCTATAGTATGTTATTATCGGGTTCTTCTTATTCAACTACTTTCTCAGCCATCTTCGTTCCAGTACTGGACAAAGGCTTATCCTTTTTGTCTTTATTCATCCCTATCCTTGGTATTGTGCCAGTACAGACCATCCCGTTTTTTTGATTTTCCGATATTCTTTGCTCCGTTCTAGGTCGCCATTCCAGAAATTTCTGATGTCCAACAATCACCGTAAGCTCCACTTGAGCTGGACTGCTTTTTCACATATATTTATCTCGTATCAGTTTTTTTTACTTGAGGATATAATATGTTAACTTACCAAAAACAGCCCAATCTAGACATTCTGCGTTGAAGCGTCTTATTTTTCCTTTCTTTCTCATCGTCTTACTGAAAATATAATTGATAAACCCCGGTTTTACTTAAGTCTTTGTAATTTGACTTAAATTCAGTTTCTTTAATTAAAAATGGAATATTATAATAAAACTAAACTTTTGATGTACTTACATAAAAATATTTTCATTTTTAAAGTGAAAATAACACATTTTATTCTACAGAATAAAAAATTAAACACATTTATTCTACAGAAAAATTAAAAAAATATAGCCATAAAAGAATATGTACAATGAAACTCCATCTCTAAACACGAGTTTTTACTGTATTAGATATTATGTAGTAGCGTCATTATCAATACTTAGTAAAAATACCATATTATTATAGAAAATATTTTGATTTTGTGTAACATTTTTTTTTCTGAATAAAAAATTTTTTTTTCATTAACACTGGAATTGCTTCAGATAGATGTGATTAAAATTTATCAATAATATATTTGGAATATATTTTTATGTAAATTAATACGTTCGGTATTAAACTACTGTGATTTTTACTTTCACTAAAAACAAATATTTTTATTTAACGAAGAAAATGAACCGTCAACAGTTAATTATTATATTTTTAAAAACAAAAATGAAGATGACTGTTTAATTTATAATGCACGTATTATGTTAATAAAATTTGTATAAAACCACTCCCCGACAATTTTATACACCGTTTATACAATTTTTAGTAACATAATATTAAAATGTTGGACCACAAAGTTAATGCTTTGAATATTAATAATGTATTATGCACGTATTTATTTATTTAATTTACACTAACCATTATACAAAAGCGACTTAAATAATATATTAGAAAATTTTTAAGTAGGTACCAGTTACTACCCTGTGTTAAATTAAATTTTTAATTAGAAACTCTCTCCTTAACTTATGCCACATAATAAACGTAACGGAACACACGATTTATCTTTCAAAGTGAGATAATAAGACGGAAGAAAAACACGTTAAGATAAAAGGAACCATAACCTATCCCAACACAAACTTTGTTATCTATTGGCCTACAAAACATTTCTAATAATATTCACCTAAATGTCAAAATGCTATCACCTCACTAATCATTGTTTACGTCATCATGAAAGTTGAACCGATAATATTAACGCGTTCTGACGTAGCGATTCAACGATTCTGTTACATAATTTATAAACGATTTTAATATTTAAGATTTGTTGATCACTTGCATTTCCTGTATGCATCTCGACTTACTGGAGTTGTGCGCACTTTACATGTATCAGAAAACTGAATATTACATAACAACAGAAAGAGAAAAGAGAAAAATAAATTTTAAAAAACTTCGATCAGCGCTGTCAGTTTCTAAATGGGCAATTGCCTGTTTTAAGAAACTGATTTATTACTATTTTTAGAATATTTGTTTGCTTAAATCATGTCATCGCTCTTTTGATTTGGGCAATAGTAGGGTACGAAAAACGACAAAACAAAACTGTCCCAATATTTTCTCCAAGCACAAAATTTGTTTACAAGATTCATAAAAATGATGAACGTTTTTTTAACTAAATAAATATCTAAAAAATGCTTAACGCATCTAAAACGCGTCACGTTAAATTCATGAAATTCGCAGAACACTAATTGGAAGAATTGGTTAGTAGTTGGTATTGTGAATGAAATCTATAACCCACTCCTTTTAAGAATTGTTTTACATATTTGTGAACGGCATAGGAATGAACCTTAAGTATACTTACGCAATACCTGCACAGAGAAATATAATTTGTGAGATTCTTAGCCATTTAATCGAGTAAAAAGAAATGGTTACGATAAAATCATATCGAATTTGTAGTAAATTAAACGAGCAAAATCAGGTATTGAAAATCAATGATACTAATATATGTTATCCAACTGTAAGTTAGATAATAATACATAGGTTACGTAACCCGTTTAATTTCTTTTGTTCCCCTGTCAGAACGCTCGCGTTTCACCTTCCTAAGGGCAAAGCTTCGCTAGTGGGTGGTTCGAAATGGGATAAAGCTCAACGCGTTCCGGGTTGTGCGAGGTCAGTAACGTCCTAACGACGGGTTCAGATCCGTTTAACGCCCTCGGCGGGTTAATAACGGCCAGCCGTTACCCCCGGCCGCCGTTTTTTGCTCCTTTTGGGAAGATATCGTAACGATAACCGGACCGAATTATCTCTGTCCTAAGTGGAGCTTTATCGCGACCTAGCAACAAAAAGTTCAGCTTTATCGTTATTTATGAACGGTGCATATATCAAAACGCGCCAGTTGCTGCTGCAATATTGCCGAGTTCGTGCAGTTTCTAAGCTGAAGAAATTTTAACGTTGTATAAAGAAATATATAAAACTATGTGTTGGTATTTTCAAGAAGCTTCGGTTTATAACCAAGCGGGCTGTTTATGTGAAGCAATATTTAGGCGCAACGGATTATCTTTGGACGCCAATTTCTAGCTTAACCACGTGAAATTTTATTCAAAAATATATATAAAAACCATAAGTACGTATTTTAAAGAAGCTTCAGTTTTCAACCGCAATATGAAGGCTCAATGGCGGATAACCTTTGGTCGCCAATGAATATGAAATTATATTTTTTTAAGCAACATTTTGAGTGTGTCCAAATACTTGTAGACAAAAATGGGTGAAATCCAGTTTTTGTCTACAAGTATTTGGACACACTCAAAATGTTGTTTATAAAAATTAGCTGGTAAAAGTTATAAGCATAACAAATTGAAGAGTCATCTTCAGGCGTTTCCTAGTAGGTGATGTAATTCGGTAAGAATCTCACTTGCAATCATAAAGGAAAATTGCTAAAATTCTTAGCATTTTTTTTCAATGGATGACAGAGAGTGTTCACATGTGAAGCGTCGCGCCATTTAACTGTTTATTGGCAGATATGGATATCAAATACTAGGTGAAATGGGGAATGTTGTAATACATCAAGTGGCCCACTTAACCCAGCCATTGACAGGTCATTAGCCCTGTAAACGCCTAGATATCCACATATCCCTTCCAAACTTCTCGTCTCTGTTGAGATGTCAAATTGTTATATTTTTGTATTTAGAAATCTTAATATTTTTCTAATCCGTGCGTTGTTTTCAAGAAGATTCGCTTTCTAGCGTGTCGTTATTACAGGAGGTGCAATAAGCCTTCACTTCAGTCGACTATTTATTCTAATTATTTTATTTGGGGTGTCATATATGAATATTTTACGTGAAAAAATACATTCAAATAATTATTTCATATTCACCCCCTCGGGAATCAACCCCATGCACGGTAGCCAAAGTGCTATCCACTGCACCACGGGGTGGACATAACATATACATAATACAAAACTCATAAACTAAAACAACACAAAAATAAGTGATTACTTTAACTTTTTTACTTCGTATAATATTATATATTAATTACAATGCTTACAAAAAACAATACTGTTTCCAGTGATTTTTGTTTCAATGATGGTAATTTTGTCCACGTATTGTTTTGCGAATTCAATCTGATTCTAAGTATCTAAACAAATCATTCCTAATAAATTTAACTCCGACACAAGCACTTCATAATACATAGAAATATAAAAACATAATTGTTTTGATCTTATGGTATCAAATTCTAAGCATTACACATAAAAATAATTGTTATGAATTTATTCTCACAGCTTTATTTTTCCTATTACCAAAACCGATTCCATGGAGATAGTATTTCACTCTGGCTCCTGGGAACTTGCGCTTTATGACCAGAATATGCAAGTGGTGACATCACGATGACAGTTTCGTATGTCACATATACATGTGCACATAATATGTCACTGTCGCATTTCGGGAACATCAAACTGGATAATATATTGTTTTCACTTAGCAGAAAAACACTATTTTTGCTCAATTTTTAGATACCTTTAACAAGGTAATGTAAATATGTAAATAGATACATAAAATAAATTAAGCTTTTATGTTAAGAACATAAACTTTTTTAGGGTGTATTAAGTACGTGAATTAATATATATTGATGTTTAAATGAGTGCTTATTTTACATTTTAAATACCTGGGAGCGTACATGACAGAAAACGGCAGAGTTCAGAAAAAACTGGGAGTGCGGCTTGGAGTAGCGGGCGCCGCATTCAACAGTATGAAAGCTGTCTGGAGATCGGATATTTACTCGGTTAAAACAAAATTTCGCCTTTATAACTCCTGCATCACACCTGTTCTTCTCTATGGCTGCGAATCGTGGCACCTAACTAGGGCCCAAGACAGCAGACTTCTGAGTTTTGAGAATAGGTGTCTTAGAAGAATTATTTTAAGTGTACGATAGTTTGACTTTGTAAGGAACACATTATACTACGTATGCCTCCCGAGAGCCTTAACCATGCTTGCCTATTTTACAAGGCATCAGGTTCTCGGCGTCCCAGTTTGCGTCAGAGCTGCGGAACGTGGACTTGACTTGGGAGGATGCGCGGGAGCTGGCGGCCGATCGCTTGGCCTGGAGGCAGTTTGTGGATTCCATATGCTCCACATAGGGAGCGGATATGGTACTTCATTAGCACATTTTCATCGTTAATTTAGGCCAGTTTTTTTAACATTGGTGAATGTTAAAAATATAAGGAAAAGTACAATTTTTTAGTCATTTTGGTATTGTATAAACACTGAAGTGAGATTGACACAATGTTACCTACATAATATATTATTAATTATTACATATCGACGGTGGAAAGGATAAAGGTACTAAGCGACATAATAATATGTGCAAACGAAAATGATACCAAGTGACATGATATTATCATATCGCTCGGTATCATTTTCCTTTGCAAATATTATGTCGCTCAGTAACTTATTATTTTCCACCGTCGGTATGTATCAGGTTTGTTAATACCCAGCTTTTAGCTTATTTGGCAGCCCTGAACCATAAATTAAATGAATACACATATAATTTGTACACATACAATAAATAATTGCCTCTCAATTCAGTGTGTAAAAAAAATTGAATTTTCCACAATATTTTGTTTCTTTTGATTTTGATAAACCACAGGGCCTTGAGTTTCAAACCATCTTAAAGAAAATTTAAATGCCTATACCTCGATAAGGAAATTTGCGAAATTCTGAAACATAATTTTATCGATTACTCACCTTAATTACTTATTTCAATATCGTGGATTCTAAATAGTACATCTGTTAATAATTTAATAGTTATGACATGACTTTATGTACAGGTATAGTGATTCAACGCTTTGTTGAATAAAGAGTCGTAAAACAATGTTGCGGGCGGCGCGGCATGAGCTTTATGTAGCTAAAACCGTTTGTAAGTTTGCCCCGGTCAACGACAGACAGTGAGTTCTTACTGCGTATGTGAATGCAATTTGTAATTGGATTTTTTTTTTATATCCTTTACACAATATACGCCGGGTTTCCTTGCGTTACGCGGCATAAGACCCCGTATGTTTGCATGCGAGCATTATGGCATAATCATTCCTAGCGGCGAATGGCAAAAGGCTCATATTTACTTACATTAGCGGCAAAAAGTATCAAATTTCGATACTAAAGAAGAATTTTTACTAGTCTTATTACCTTTGTGAGAGTGTGTGTGTACTCGCACACATACGTAAATAGGCATGCGTGACTGTTTTTGCCAAGCAAAGTCAATTAAAGAAGGCCTCGTTATTACGGATTCTGATTTTCTAGTGATTCTTTTATTTTATAATTATATATTTAAATGATCTGTGATCACGTTGCGTAAACCCCTCCCTCTTCATCAGGGGCGTGCATTACCTAACCGCGGACAATATGGCATTTCAAAAGTTAGCCTATGAATCATCGTAAAGTTTAGAGAATAAAAAATTAGTTACGTTCAGTAATTATTTTATTTATGTAATTTATCAATCTCGACGTTTTTGATAAATATTCTAAATAAATTCTGTACCTGAAAGCCTAAAAGCCTCATTTATAAAATCACATTTTTCAGGAGATGCCTTTAGTAATTTTCAACCGCAACTCGCTGTATTTCTCTTATTTTATTTTGACCACAGTAAAATTTTTTTTTTTGAGAAGTTCAGCAAATAAAATAATTGTGCGTCTTTGTTCCAGAATTATGAAAAATCAATGCTATCTAAAAATGTTCGCTGCTAGCCCAATGATTGCATGCTAACTCTACAATTTTTTTTTCAAATCTTGAAGTCAAGTCTTTGGCTTAATACGAATTCGTTCTGTACCAGAGCCCGTATTTTTTTATAAACGTTTTAAAGCGATGACATAATTTTCGATTCATGTAACATAATATTTTCATTAAAAAACCTTATTTGGTGAACTACCGCCTTTTTCAATTGTATTTTTTTATTCATATATTTTTCAATATGTAGCTGTTTCAATTGTATAAATGTGATTATCATATTATTCAAATGATGTATTTTAAATTTATATACATATTGCGTCAAGTTTTTTTGGTAAATTTACAGTTTTGCTGCTCTCTAGCTAAAAGTCTCGCACGCCACTGTGCTTTAGTGCACTTGGCGTTATAAGATCTAGAGTTAATATTATGGCTACATATGCCTACAGATATTCAGATACAGAATACTGATAGTTAGCGGAGATAGGACAAAGACGCAACGAGTATCAGTCTATTTGATCACAGCCAGACTACGGATTATACCCATTGTCATGTTATTCTCCCGCCTCTCGTAAGAATGACATTCCTGACTTCCTTTTAACTGATAAAAAATAGCAATTTAACTTTTGACCCCGTTATTCTACCTCATTTCATTACCACAGAATCTGTTCTATGGTAAGTGAAATCTCGTTCTGAGCTTTTTCGTCTATGATTCCTTCTTGCAAAAATAACTGTCATGGCGAACGGCCGCATTTATTTTCTATTCAGGCCGACCCGGCATAAATCCTGGGGAATGAAGACGTAATCGTAAGTGTTATAGCTTTTTAATATTAACTTCCATCCCCGAATCAAAACTACGTACTACAGCCCAGTCACTTTAATCTTTTCAGGTCTAATTCCCTCCCTTTATACCCTTCTATATTACCATGACATAATATTATAATATTATAATTTAAAAATGGCCTAGACACTGATCCGTGTCTAGTTATCAGCTAGTTACCGAGTGTCACACGCTGACCGGTACATCACGGAACGCAGATATTATCCCATATCCGTCATCGCTCACGCGTGAAAATTCCGGATCACGTGTGAGGATATTTTTACAATTTGATGCCTCAAAGGACTAATTAACAAAGCTTCACCTCGTGCATGTCCTGATGTGGACACTGCACACTGACGATACATGGATTCTTCACCTCTCTTCAAAATTTCACCTCTACATAAAATTAAAATTCTTAACCTCAAAATCACTTCGTTCATCTCAACACTAGCCTGTTTTTTTCTTTAATCTTCGACGTAGAACTTGTTAATTGTAAATTCCAGTATGAATGATTCGATGGATGGATTCATTTACTTAAGTTTTTCACCTACATTTGCAATTATATCGTTATTATATCTTGTCAAAATTATAACCTATATACTTACCGTGCCTAACACATCATCTTAATCTTGTAAACATACTATATTCTAATTACACACATTGAATTTCTATAGCTTTGTTTTATTTATATTCTGAACTCTGTGGTATTTCAATCCTTGCTTACTTTTATAAATTTTCGTGAGTCTTTTGCTAACTGATTGAGCTATGCAGGTGAGCGTCGGAGGTTGTTGAGCTAATCAGGTAAGCCTCTCAGCCTCTACGTTACACCATGCTGGGCTAATATCAGATATTACTGATATCCCAACAGAGACAGAGAAACTCTGGAAACGAATGTGGATTATCTAGGCGTTAACAAGGCTTAGACCGGTCATTGGCTGGGTTAAGTGGCCACTTGATGTATTAAAACATTTCCCATTCCGCCCATCATCTGATAACCATATATGAAAAAAAATTGAAACTTGTATATATTAAACTCGCGTTCGTAATATCACATTACAAGTGAACTTCTCACTGGTGACATCTGTTGAGAAGATTGTTAAGCATTTTTGGCAATCAATCTTTATTGTCATATATGGTTATCAGATGATGGGCGGAATGGGGAATGTTGTAATACATCAAGTGGCCACTTAACCCAGCTAATGACAGCCTTGTAAACGCCTAGATAATCCACATTAATTTCCAGAGTTTCTCTGTCTCTGTTGGAATATCAATAATATCTGAAAATAATATTTATTTTCTTTCAAGATGACCCCGGTTACTAATGTGTTCGTTATTAGCATATTACATAATACATTATGATTAATATGGTACTTTGGACTGGCGCGGAAGTGTACTTGACTTTATTAAATAATAAAAATTCATGATCAATGTTTAAACTACTAACTCTTGGTGCACTATCGCTTGTGTTGGAGGCAGTTTGTGGAATCAAGATGGTGATGATGGATAAATGATTGTATTGTTAATATTATATTGCCAATATTGGGTCCCCCCCCCCCAGTGAGGAATGCATTAAAAATAACAATACGTCTTAAAAACTTCAACGTAGTAAAAATAAATAATAAGAACACGTACATTGTGTATAATTGTCGCGTGTTTATTGACTGCCTATTAAGAACCCTTCTACTAAATTCTTTCGGCTTCTCGCAATTACTCTTGAAGAAGAAACTTCTGTAAAAACAGTACAGTACTGACCAAATTAATTTGTACCAATCACTTGTAGTCATTTTTAAAAAGGCATCATACTTAATTTTGTTTTTTTTTAATGTAAAACGGATTTACTGTTAGTAATTACTATTACTACTTTCCTTATTTGCACCCAATGGTGTATAGGGCACTACGCTGCACTGTTTATTAGTTAGTCAAGAAAAATCAATGAAATTATAATTTAGTCAACATTTTTTGACAAAAGTAAACATTTGAGTTTTGATATATACACTCGAATATTAAAATTTTGGCACTTCGAAATAAACGTGGTGAAAGAAATTAGTTAGAAAGTAGTAGAAATTAAAAGGAGAGTAGCTAATATGTGGTTTATCTGATCTTTTTTCAGTTTTTCGAAGACTAGCAAGTGAATTTTGTTTTTTTTGTGGCTTTAAAAAAAAAAAAAAAGTAATATTTGTGCTCTTATGCTAGGTTTTTTATTCAATAATGTACATACGTACATATCGTTACTTCCACCACAAAATTACCTTACTGCAAAAGGGTAATTTTAGAGGAAAGTGAAAAAACACGTTTATAATGAATATTTTTCTGTTATTTTTTACTTTAACAAAACTTATAATATACTTACAATATAATGGCGATGTTACTTATGGAATTTTGTTTAAAAAATACGTACGTATCAATTGTATAATTGTTGTATAAAAGTATTTTTGTTTATGTACATTTTTTTTAACCATTTTTTTTAGTTATATAATTTTGCTGAGTTGTACATCATTTCGGACAATATCATTTATTTTTATTTGTCCAAAAAAAGAAAATTGTCAGTTAGGTAATTTTGCAGTGGAAGCAACGATATCACTTTATTCTGACAACATTTTCAAAAGACTTTCTTCGAGCTGGCTCTATTTTTATGCCCCATAGTGTATTAACGTACGCATGTTTGTGTTTATTTATTAATCACGTAATTATTAATCATGTTACGTATAAATTTTCAATAAAGGCGGTAATGACGTGTGATTATCTGTTCCCCTTAGGGGGTTTCTAAGTTATTGCTTTTAAACCTACAATAAGTGGAAACAAGTACGAATACAGAATAAATTATTATTATTTACATTATTAGGTACGCACAGTTATTAACTTAGTAACTGAAGCAAATCACTCGAAATTTAATGAATGATTTCATTTTCAACAAAATATATTTTTTTTAATAATTTTTCAAATCCATTCTTACGAGTTTTTTGCCTAAAAATTTTAAAATAACTTTTCATTATTTCATGCAACGTTATTTAAACTTATTACTCTTTTGTTTTATTGGTTGATAGAAAAAATCCTCAAGGCAATAAACCTGCTAGAATCCCCAAAACAATAATATTATAAAGAGACAAACAAAATAAAATATAGGCTTTTTCATTTAAACGTTTCATTTTAGATAAAAATACAAAATTGAGTACCCACTGTACTGCACTGAGTATTCTTGCTTTATTTATTTTTACTCTTTTTGATGTGATAACGTCTAATAAACCGATGAACGCCGGCTGCACACACGAAAAAGCATGACTCATTGTCACGTTCCGCCTGAGCCGAGTGTGCAAGCGAGAGCGCGGAACAAGCAATAGAGAGGCACGATTGGCCTAAACGTTCGGTTTGCGACGCATCTATCTCTCTACCACTCTGTCGGCCGATGCGTCAAAGTTGGCCTAAAATTAAGGAGTGCAAAAAAAATTATTATTTAAAAATGGATAAAATTGAAATTTTCAATTAACTCCTGCTTTGTATTATGCAAAATAATGATAATTCAGTAATAATAATTCAGTTCGATTCATAAAAGTATGCTATTTTTCATCAATTTTTTCTTATTACGTTATCACGTAAAATTATCGTCCGTAAACCGACTTTACAGACAACCAATTTTTTTAAATAAACAAGACCCTAAAATAAATTTGCATTAATCATGATATAATTCACAGGGTTATGCAGTTAAGGTAGATATATTAAACTTTTTCCAAAGCCAAGACTACACGATCTTTTAATAATGTAAACTTTAAGAAACTAAAAACTTAAAAATTCATTATTTGAGGACTCTTTTAGTAACAGGATCACGTTTTTCACAGGTGTACGATACGGTACTATGGAGAGCTGAGGACGTTAACTCTAGGTTGTACAGGACCCGAAACCACCTAGAATACTTACGGCCCAGTATAGCTCTCCCATAAAGACGTCTACACGGCGTCCTTAAACGGGCGTCCCGACGCCGATTCCTGCACCAGCGCCGTGACGCTACGCCTGAGCTTTGCGTAAAGCGATGCGCAAGTAAGTTGGTCGACACAAAGGACGAGAGCATGGGAATTCATTAAACCTTTTTGTAATTGAGACAGTTTGAGTTGATTTTGCACAGTGGTGCACTGAAAATCGTTGTGAAGCGTGTTTATTGTTGATTTTGTTAACAATAAATTAAATTTGTATTATATTCTCGTGGAGCATGCAAACATTTTGTTTTTGAAACATCAAGAAGGGGTCTAGTAGTCTCATTATGGAGGAGGCTAGTTGAACTTGAAATTTTATCTTACAACCCAAAATAAATTAATTGTCCTTATTTTATGCAGTACCTAAACAATGTCTAAGAATAGAAAAGGAATAAGGAAGCGTGCCAATACACCGGATGGTGTAATTATGAGCGCCATTCGTAGACAAAGGCTATAATATAAATTATCGAACAATAACTCGCTACTACAATAAAGTGATATTCAGAGTAGGTACATGCGAGAACCAATTTACGTTGTCGAAAGTTGCTTATGTCAAAGTTCGGTCGGTTTATTAAAAAATACATCGTGCCTTAATGTCTGAGACAACTTACCTCAGGTATGGGGAATGTTGTCTCAAAATTTTCACTTGAATAAATTTTTAAAAATATATAATTGAATTAAACAACATTTTGAGTGTGTCCAAATACTCGTATACAAGTAAACCAGCAATTTTCTCAATTAATGACAGAGAGTGTTCACAAGTGAAGCGTCGCGCCATTTAACTGCATATTGGCAGATATGGATATCAAATACTTAGGTGAAATGGGGAATGTTGTAATACATCAAATGGCCACTAACCCAGCCAATGACAGGTCATAAGCCCTGTTAACGCCTAGATATCCATATTCCCTTCCAAACTTCTCGTCTCTGTTGAGATGTCAAATTGTAATTCTTAGGATTGTTTAATTTATATGGATATTTATTCAGAAAAAACTAAAACATGGTCTGTTTCTAAAATAAATAAAGCTACGAGATCAAGTTGTCTTTATTTTTTGAAGCAACTAGTACACTTCTCCCCTACTTTATTTATTTTTGGAAATTCATTGCCGTCCGTCTATATTCTATATATTATATATTACAGTTTTGTTAATAATTGGTTCGGTTATTGTAACAATAGTATGGTGCGATATTACTCATCTTTTACAATTTTCTAGAGATACGAGCGAATCGTCGTAAAAAAAATGTTTATGACATAATGGACGTGTTCGCATGATGCACCATCTTATTATATACCAGACTTATATACTGACGTTAGGTTGTGTGGGTGTACAGTGGCGTGGTTTGAGGGTGCAAGAAAGAAGAGCAGGGTGTGGGGTGTGTGGAGAGGGATTTTTGTGGGTGTGGAAGGGTGGGGGGTGTGGGAGGTAGGAAGGACAAAGAAAATGATGTATCAGGTGGTGCTGGCGTCAGTCCTGGCAATCATGCCACGAGATCTCGTGCGACATTCGAGATAATAGGAGAATAAGACAGGGGTGACCAAGAAACTAAAAATATGTTTAAAAACTGTATTAAATAATATTACGTTAAATAATAAACTTCGTGCAAGTATTTATTTCAACAATTGGGTTGTTCCCGATAGCATGAATATCCTTGAAAACGTTATAAATATTTAAAATATATTTTTACAATTCCAACGATATAAAACACAATGATCAAAAATGTTGTTTTCATTTATAAATTTATGTTTTAAAAACATGAAATTACGAGTGACTTTTAACGCCCGTTATTGGCTAATGACGTCACACCCGTCCATTATAAAAGGCGGGAAATTCATTACGAAGTCAGCGCCCATATTGATGTGACGTCACACCGCATGCGTGCCAAATGGAGGATTTGAAAAAGCGCTATTTCAAACCGCGCTAGAAAATTTATATGACATCGTAAAAATTATAAAAAAATTCCCTTGATATTGTAATTTTTCAATCAATTTTTTAAAATAAAAAAAAGGAAATCTGAAAGAACCCAATTAGCGCTTTTCATTTAATTCGTACATCAATAAATAATTGAATCATCAATCAATCAGTACTTATATCCCCAAGTAATGTCATTAAGACCTGGTCCGGCAGACCATCGATGACCATCTTACGGATGTACTCGGCGGAGCTGATAAATGCGGGCCTGACGTGGAAGGAGGCGAGAAAGCTGACTGGTGATAGGGTCTCATAGTGATGTCAATAAAAATTTATTTTTTTTAATTGTGTTTATTTGTTTTAACTGTAATACTGTAGTAGATTCCGGGCCTTGGACTGGCGTTGAAGCGTAAGACTGACCATCTTGCCTTCGTCTATTAAATGAACAAGATTTACTGCACTTGGTACACCAATGCAGTGCCGTGCTATGCACCACTAGGTGCAGATAAGGGAGAGTATTGGTGGAACAGGAGCATGTATAACAGATAGCATAAACACAGGCGTAGAATTACATTATCAGTTTTACGCTTAATTCCAGTCAGAGGTTTCATAGTGCATAATATATCTATTTGAATATAACATTGAAATTAATATTTCATGTTTTATTCTTAACCTATTATATTTTTACACTAAAACAAAACAAAAAATATTCTCACGTAACTTACCTTACCAGCACAAAACAGAAAAGCTCTTATTTGTCGGGCTTTTAATAATACTTGTTTAATCCTCTAAATTGTATAAGTGTTTAGATCTATAAAAGACGAGTAAATATAAGGTTCTAGATAGCATTGAAGGTGTTTAAAAAATTGGTGTTTCTATAATTGTGCTGCTATTTTTATGGGAGTTGGAACCTGAAAATACCTCAATTTGCTATTTTACGCCAAACAAAAAATAATTAATATTTTTATATCCTAGGACACCTAATAATAATTTGATATACAAAAGAAATCTTTAATTTTAGGTATAAGTGTATAAATCGATGCTTAGAAAATCGCACTTTGGGAGATTTTAAATATTAAAAATGTACAACATTTTGCGCGTGTTCAAATACGTGTACACAAATCTGGATTTATCCCAAGACGGGAGTAGGTATATATTCATTTTATATTATACCTCATCTCTGTAGGGATATAAAATGAAATATTAAAAATATTATTTTTTTCCGGGGATTATCACTACTATATTTATATAATTTTTAAGAAGCAGCTTAACATTTAATTTTATTACTTTATTGGTTAATTATTTATTGGAAATCGGAGATAATTATCAATCATATTCTCCAAGTATTAACCTTTTACCTAATGCAACCTTCTCCATACAAACATTATTTATATTGACTGGTCTACAATGATAGTAAAATGTTTTGACAAAATATATTTTTTTAAATAATTTAATGCTAGACCCACGACTGTTCCGTATATTATTTATTTTTTTATTGTCAAATGCTGTGCGCCCCTGGCCCCGGTGCAGAAATTTCCTGAGATGAGGGAGTATCCGATGACGTCATCTCCGCGCTATTATTTATGTTGTGTGCAGAACGCGTGCATTGCGTTTCTTCCTGTGCAATAAGCCAGTGTGTGTGCATTTGGTTTATGCATCGTGAGTATACATACACCCACGCAGCATGCACTGCCTTTAATAATGATGTTGCATCATAAAAATATGTAGTTTAATGTATTTACACTATGATCTTTGATAGGTTACACTTTAAGTGCGTTTTATAGTTGATTCAATTGCTTGATTGATATGGCATTTATTTTGTAGAACTCCATGATATCTTATGTTAAAATAAAAAATGTTTTTTTTTGGTTCTACGTGATTTTATTATCAAGTTAGTGACAATTTTTATTTTATTTTTTTTATTTTTATTTATTTTATTTATTTCACATTACATTACATATATATATTACATTACATATATAAATATTACATAACATATATTACATACTAGGTACATATCATATACTACATATAACATTAATAATAATAACATAACAACCCATCCAGTACATCACACCGCTGAACAAGTCAATAGACTGATTCTCAGCAGTGTTGTATGTACTAGATGTGTCTTTACAAAGAAAGGTCTATAATTTAACATTTAAGGACATATACAGACTGAATGCCTTTTAGAAATGACATATTTATAAAGAACAAAAAATATATATAAATTGCTACAGTTAACTCAACTTACACTAAACAATTTAAAAAATAACATTTTAAAATGCCTTTTAGAAATGACCTATGAAGAGAAAATGTCTGAAAATGAAACAATTCAGCAAAAACATATAAAGACAGAATGCTTTTAAATTGTTTCGCCTTGTAAGGGCATTATCAAACAGCTTGATTTTATTATCAAGTTAGTGATAATTCGCCTTGTAAGGGCATTATCAAACAGCTTGATAATGCCCTTACAAGGCGAAATAGTCACTAACTTGATAATAAAATTCACGTAGAACCAAAAAAAAAATCGTTTTTCGATTTTAACATAAGATTCCATTGCTACTGAAAGTCAAAGAATATACGGTTTGTCTTCAATTTATATTTGTTAATGTACATAAAAAACGAATAAATGAGTATGACAATTTTAAAATGTATAAAACATCATTTGCTTAAGAGGAAAACGTGTTTTTCCTATTCTAATTACATGAGAACAAGTTAGAGCCGCACACATAATGTGGCCTATTTCGGCAAATAGAAAAAATATTACGTATATCTCTATACAAATGAATTCTTCTGATTCTTGGCAAGCATTGAGACCCAGAAATCGTTGCGTTCCGATCAAGTTACGAGATGAATTATTGCTGCAATTTATTTACCAATCAATTAAATATTTACTGAGGGCACGCTATCCCATTATTTGCCCTGTGCAGCTTGATTAGGGCCCATGCGCATGCGCAGGTGAGTTCTCCTCGCAGGTGTAGAAACCAATAAACACGATGTTCATTTTGGCGCACTCGATGTACTGTTTAATTTTAAAACGCAAATCTTTTTTACCTGTTAAAATATGAGCCGATTCTTCAATTACGATTCTGAAGGATGTAATTAAGTTTTAACGGGTCTTATTTACTTTTTGACTTTCGCTTGCCCATTGGAGAAAGAGGTCGTCTTAAATATACATAAAAAATATAATACAAATAATAAGTTATTTTTTTCTACTGAAAAACTTTCAACGGATGCATTTCTAGTTCGCAGAAATAGAAATTCATGTGTGAAGTTTTATTAAAGGTTTGCTTGAAGTAAATATGTTTTTTGTTATAAATATTATCAAAAGATTTTATAAAAATAGAAAACTCGATGTCAATCGAAAATGGTTGTGTTATGGTAGATAGGCTTATCGAGAATTACGCTACAAAACGTATTCTGAAACCATATCTATTGTCACTGCATACTGTAAACATAATTAATTTGCTAGCTTCAGATAGTGCTTATAACCGCGTTGTTGACTAATTTTTCATTTCAGATCCAGCTGTTCTTGGACAGCCCAAAAATCATCTGGCCGATTAATAATAGTTAAGTCAATATAAGTTTAAGATTGCATTAAGGACACTTCAGTTAGTTGTTTTTTTTTCATATAATAGTGTAGATTTTTTTAAAAAAGCAATTTTCGTGATTTCGAATTCTATGGGAGTTGGATACTGAGAAATACCTCAATTTGTTATTTTACGCTAAGCGAAAAATGATCTTTTTGTGATAATTAATATTAATTTATATCCAAGGGCACCTTAATAAACCAATAAGTAATGGCACCTACACAAGAAATCCCTAATTCTAGGTTTGTATACGTGTGTAGTGTGTAGTGACTTTAAATCGTTTTAACACTTGAGTACTCGCTACTGGGTCTGTCAGACCCAGTCGTCGGCATTATGCGAAATATTTTATCAAATTTTGAAAATACAACGTTGCCGTTTTCAGTACCTTCAACAAACGTATACCCCTTCTACTCGTCACAGTTGCAGTCAGTTGAAGCACAGCGTTTGTGTGCTACGGACCTTTAAAGTAAGTGTGGGCCCATTGGACCCGGTAGCGAGTATATACGGCACGACAGAGATTGAAGAATATTTAATTGAAGGCATAGAAGATGAGGACTGCTCGTAAATTGAAGACTAATTCGACTCCTAACTTCGGTGCAGCATTTGTACGTGGAAAAAGGACAGGAAAACTAAATTTTCGTGTGTCAGATGTAATGTTCCAATTTGTGGAGAACACTCCAAATACATTTGTACTACATGCATTGGTATTATATAACCAAAATATATGAAAATGTTAAAATCATGTCAATTAAAAAAAAAAAAAATTGTTGTAATTTAGTCTATTTTCAAAGTTAACTTACCAAAAATTATGTTACCTGTATATATTTTTTTACTTTAATAAATAGTTCAATCATTTTACTTTCATAAAAAAGTGTAATTAAGTCTATGTTCGTACATAATATGTAACTTTTTTCTTTTATTATGTGAGTAGAGCTAATTACATTGATAAATTTAATGATTTTTTTAATACGTGTTAAATACCTTATTATGCATAATAAAATACAGATTTTATTTATCCAATGTGTTCATATTATTATGTTTTTTAATTATTCATTATATAATTATTAAATAATTGTAGCTGCTTAATACCTATCTTTAAAGGAACACTGGGTTTGCGGGACCCGGTAGCGAGTATTTGTGTTATAAAACAGGGCGCGAGTCCTGAAGTGTTAAAAGAAGCCATTGTGTACAAATTACCAGTAGTTCTCCATTTTTTGTTAACCCTAAAAATTTAATTTTATCGCTTTGTTGATTATTTATTGTCTTGGTGTACCAATGCAGTGCCCTATGCATCATGGGGTGCGGATTAGGGAAAATAGTAGTTGTAGTGTTGTTAGGGATGGAAATTTTATTAAATTTAATTTAATAGCAGTTATTGGCCGCATATTTATATTTTCTTTTATTGCGTATTTTACAGACTAAAATTAAAAGCGTGAAAACCAGCAATATGCATATTTTATGGTTATTCACTTATTTAAAAACCCATTAGTTCCCATATTGCGTAAGTAATAGAAGATTCTACTCTAGATACGTGAGTTACAAGTAACAGTGGCGTGGAGTAGGCTTAATATTCAAATTTGCAAAACTATATACTTAACCATTATTATGTCAGAAAAGGGTATATCAATATTATATCATTATATTCTAATGAATATTTTTAACGTTTAAATTAAGATTTAAATTAGTTCGTATTTTTCTAAAGGATTACATTTTGAACCCTTACCTACTACTACTACTTCTTTCCCTAATCTGCAACTAAAGCGCCCTTGAGGTATATTTATACGAAAACGGAGCTATGTAAATTGCCCATAATAACAATAATAATAATAATAATGGTGCACAGGGCACTACATTGTTACGCCAAGTGCCTTAAAATCTAGATTATTTTATTTATTTATTTATTTTATTTTAATATTATCCACGCCCAAAGGGCTTTTACATTGCAGAATTCATATATTTTATATTTATTTATTTTGGTTTTGGACACATACAGTTACAATATAAAAATAATACGGAAATAACAATAATAAAAAATAAACCAATTAAGTAGGGATGTTTAAGCGAGGGTGTGTGTGTGTGTGTGTCAGGGTGAATGGGCGAGTGAGGGTGTGTGTGGATGTCTGGATATGGCAATTACATACATTATTTTCTTCTGCACAACAACAATAATAAATACATTAAACAAAAGCGTGTGTTCAGTTTTGGTTGAGCATCAGCTTTATTTTCTTTTTAACTGAATAAAGGGACATATTGAATAAATCAATTTCCGAAAAAAAAGAATTATAATTTGAACATGTACGATACAGAAACGAATTTTGTGAATAATTACTTACACAAACTGGTAATCGAAACAAAATATTTATTACGTGTTACTCGGTTAGGTATGTTAAATTTTATATTCGATACCAATTCTATTGAGTCAACTTTATTGTTTAACAGCTTGTATAAGCAAGTAATATCGAATATGGTGCGTGTATTTTCTAATTTTTGGAGTCTATTAAATTTTGTGTTTTGACTATATCTAGAATTAGACTTATAGCAAAGATATTTAATAAATTATAATAAGAAAAATAGTTTAAAAATAGGTAGCAACACAATATTGTTACAATAAGATGATCAGTTTTACCGCGTCGGTGCCGATTTAACTTATATTATGTAAATTATTTTAATGAGAAGAATCGCAATGAAAATGAATATTTCACGCTGACCCCGTCGGGAATTGAACTCGTGCCCTCGACTTCATACATGATAGCCCAAAGCGCAAAACTACATCACGTGGCAGAAAAACAGAACTTTTTTTTTAATTTCAATTTTTTTTTTTCACATAATAACGCAATGTTAGTGGTACGCCACTGTTGCCTTCAATTTTCTCTGTGGAATAAAAATAATTGTGATTGATTACACTCGAGGTGTGGTTAGTTATTCTCTGCGTTACTATATTAGGAGTACGTTACATTGCAAATTGTGCAAGCCGTAAAAACAAACTGGATTCGTAACATAAAACTATTTATTTATTTATATATTAACCATGCTAAAAGATCGTTCAACGTAAAGAAACAAGATTGCAAAAACACTCAAATTTTAGTTTTTTTTTTTTTATCTCACCGTGAATTGAACCCGAAACCAACGTTGTGTAAGTCCAGCGCCTTCGTCACTTCATGACAAAGACTACAAATTTACGTCGCTCCCGTAACTCTTGTGGAGATTTTTAAAAGAAGACAAAAACTCAACATCGGCGTCGGCTTTGCGTCACATCGTCGCCTTAATAATCAATATTTTGGTTCAACCGATATTATTATTAAGATCAGTATTTTCAATAAGATGTTTTATGAGTATTTTAAAAATCGAGAGAAGAGAAAGTACTAAAAAAATTATGTTCTCTCGTGTGTTTGGAATAAAAAAACGAAACATTACATTTTCAACACAACTGAAAATTGTTCTCTTTGGGTGCCGCTTTCCTTAGGTATCATTTCAATATGTGTATTAATTTTGTTCTAGTTCTTTAATCATATTAATTTTAACCGTTTTAAAAAACATTGAAAAATTCATAAAAAAAGTTTTTTACAATTTCTTACATGGATTTAGCTATAGGTAAAGTTCATTGCCAAATTTATAGTTAACTTTCTATGGTAATCTTAAAATTTTGACGATTTTTGAGATTTATTGATTCTACACCTCATTTCTGAAGTGGGTACCTACTTAATATTATACGATTTTGGAATTTTCTACAATGAAGATAAAAGTGTAAGAAATAGCCCTACGAACTTTTCCCATACTATGTAAAAATCTATGTCCTTTATGACAATTCTTTAAACAGAATGCTCTCTGGTCATTTTAGTAAAAGCTGTCACAATTATCATATATACTTATGTCGTATCCCCTTATATAATAGATTTTTTTAACACCCTTGGGCTTAAATTTCGTATCGTGCCTATGAGCTTTTTACTTCTTTAAATTTATTTCCAATAAAGCTCTCTAAGGCAACCTATTGATCGTAGAAATAAGTTTGCACTACTTTAATCATTTTTCATTTGGATCATAAATAATCAATTTATTGATGAATAAAATGGAGTCAGAGCTTAGCGTTACTAATTAGCTTTAACCCTTATGCATCATAAGGTTGCAAAAGCACAACTTTCGAAATTTTCCAACTATAAAATTATTTTCAGCTTATTGGGTCGAATTTTGATCACAATTCATTTAGTGAAAAAAAACTGAAAAATTATTCAACAGAGTCACTGGTAGGCAGCAATAAGCATGTAGACAGTGTGAAGAGTTTTAATGGACATGGTAGTTTTTCATTTTTATGAATAAAATGTATGATCAAAAATTTTCATAATAATTTCGCTTTCACAATTTTTTTTTTTCATGAAAAAAACGATATCTTTAGAGGAAATGAGATATTATCTGTGAAAAATTAACATCCATTCAATGGTTACGCCTTTAGCAATCATTAATATTATTAGATCCCCTTTTAATTGCTAAAGCCTTAACACTTTTAAGTTCGTTAAGCTTGTGGGAATACTAACAATAATTAGCGAATGCCTACACTTGAAAAATTTTAAATCATTATTTTTAATACCAGTAGTCACAAATGATTATCGATGTGCTTGAAAACGTGCTAAGCATTTGACTGATCACAATAAACATACGTTCAAATCACGGTCGCTTTGCCAAGCACCATAGATGAAAAGCATACTTTGACAAATGTTTTCGTTTTATTGCTTTCTCAAATTGATTTAAAGCAAATAAATGGCATGTATAAATTGTGCACAAAAACAATTAAAACTCTATAAAACTAAATTATTTTTACTTTACTTACAGTTTTGGCGTATTTTTCCATATTAAAGCTGTATTGTAAAACATTATTCGATACGCATAATGTCGCGAAACGTAAATATTTTGAATTTGACATTTAATATGGTGTTGCCAAGCATCAGGTTAAAATGTGGCAATATTAAAAAATAAAATAATCCCGATCGATTACTTTTAACGGATGTTCCATTGTGTGATCGCGAAAACGTTAATAGTCATTTGTGATTGAGCTACAGTGGTAATACAATATTTTATTATTCGTGAAGCAAAAACTAGCTACTGGGGGTTCAAAATATAGTATTCTTAACGCATGTATGTATTTAATTACCAAAATAAAATTCGATGATACTTAACTACTAGTTGACTTTGAAACCAGCTACAAAATTGAAATATTTGAGTTTATTGTAAGAACTCATATAATTATGTTTATTTCTTATGTAAAAAACCTCTGGTTTTAACTCTGTAGTCTAGAATCTGTATTTATTTATTTCAACCACCTCAATAGTCCAGAAGGCACAATAACTAAGGAGAATAATATCCCAATCTCACAGAATTAGAAAAAAATCCCTGTTGATTATTATGATTTTGGAAATTCAACACCTCCATGACGTAGTGTCTTAGCTATTGTAGTAAGGAGGCCGAATGGAATGCTCCTGCAATCAATAACACATCTAATATACGTGACGTGGAATTTACAAAACTCACATAACACTCATCGTAAAGAATAGGTTGGTACTGTGTATGAAATCTGTAATATATCCACTCGTTTTTGCGAACAGGGAAGTGTCCTATGTTTTTTAATTCCTTGTGTGAATAGAAATTAATTTTTTGAAATTTTTTCTGAAGGATTCCTATTTTTAAAATATTGATTAACAGAGCTTATAAAAATAGGTTGACGACAAACCGATGCTTTAAAAAGCACACCGTCTCCTAAGCGCATAAAAAGGGTCGTACCCACTGAATATATATTATAGATGATGCGTAAAACGTAGAACCAAAATAGATGTTTAGTATTAAATAAATTTACAGGAAAAGTTAATGAAAACTATTGTTAATGAATACCCTCAGCCCGGGCATTGTCCAGTGAGGTATTTCGTAGATATAAAAAAAAGTAAATTATAAAATGTAATAAATAAAAATAAAAAAAATCATTTAAAAAAAACAGAGAAGTGGCTATGTACTTTTTTCTATTTTAGGTGCATCAAAACTTGGTAAAAATGCTTTGAAATTAATAGACGCATCCTACCTATATAATGACCTGTTTTGGCGAAAAATCGCGTTTACGATGTTTTAATAATTGATTGCGGACATAATGTAAACAAAAATCCAAAAAAAAATTGCTTCCTAAGAAAAAAATCACCATCAATTTTTTTTTTAAATGTCCCGTAACCCATTGTTCTGCATTTGAGTGAACGTCTCGGTACGCTTAACTGTCAGCTCTCGACTAGGTTTTGATATTAATATTGCCTACTTCCCTGTGTTCCTAGAAACAAACCAAGCAAAACTTATTTCCTTGCATTTTCCTTGCAGTAATAACTACCTCCTCGAGTAATACGCTTTTCTAAGAAAGCTAACGGTATTCTACGATTCTAGATACATAGGCGTTCTTACAATATTACTGTCACCTCTTGATCGAATAACCGGTACAAAGGAAGCCTGACTGATATAACAAAATGCTTAAATAAACAAGAACAGACAAAGCGGAACCAAAGCGGACGTTTTCAGATTTACAAAAGGATGGAACAAAAGATCTACATTGCACAAAATACTGGGTGACACGAAAATTGTGAAAATTAATAAGTTAACTAATCAAATTATTAAAATAACACAAAAATGGTGTGATAAAGTAATCATCCCAGGTATGTTTTATTATACATGAAGTAACCAAACTGGTAGTACAACCCAAAAACTGGTGAATCTACATCATATTTGGAGTCGAATGTGGCTATTGTATCTGAGCTATAAAAAAATATAACAAATTCTCATAGGGCTTTTGTTTTTTCCCCTTTTTTTTTAAACCACCTCAACAGGCCAGGAGGCCCAATTACAGATGGGAACAACGTCACAAACACCCAGGCTTGTGAAAATTAGATTAAGTAAATTTGCACCAATTCATATTAAAACACTGTTTTTTATTTGGTTTTATTTATATAGATAGTATCAATTGACTAAATACACGATATTTGATAAAAATTTGCAAAAATTTATAAAAAAAAAAAAGACTTTCGTACTCAATTTTCTCGAAAACCATGGGTCTAATAAAAAAAAAACACTAAATGGACTCCAAATAATATTATGTAGATTCACTGGTTTCCTGCTTGTACATCGAACTTTGTTACACCATGTATTTACATTTTTTTAAATCTTTTAATGTTAAACCTAAAAATAGTAAGTTTTTAAATGGCGAAATCTCAGTGAAAGTTTATTGGGTTTACTGATATGGGTATTAAGACCTTGTATCACTAGGTTTAAATTTTTATCCGCCAAAAAACTGCCACTTCATTTGGAAATTTAAAAAAGTCATAAAAAAAAATCATTTTTTTTATAGGGAAGTTATTGTAAAATTAGGTTGTTAAAACGTAAATAAATAGTTTTTTAACGTATACATCTTGATAAATATGAATAGTCTGGTAACTCTATCTATCACCATACTTGATAATATAAATATAATAATACTTGATGATCCTTACGTAGGACGCAAAAAGCATTTCAAAAATATTTTGAGCTTGTTTTGTGAACATTTATTAAGATTTTTCAATGAAGGTGGCACAAACCAAGATTTTTTTTAATTTATGAATATCATCGTTGTATTTAATACGAATAGATAACCATCGAGTAAATTATGTTGCTAGTTTTTGAATTATTCTGTGATTGACATTCTAATAGTAAATAATAACTAATTATTAGTAATTTCTTACCCATCCAGTCTTATTACAAAACATGCATGTATTAATAATAATGTTTACAAACGTATTCAGATATTTTTTGTACTACCTATACAATACTTTTAGAACAAAATTCTTATTTTTCCGTTGGTCCATAATCCCATGTACTTCAGGTATAATAAACCTTTTAATTCATAGCTCGGATTCGAATTGAATTTAAAAATCTACCGATAGCGCAGCTTGAAGGCAGAAGGGGAATGTAATGATACTTAAAGGCCTTAATGCCTCTTCCATATTTGTTTCTTTTTATATGACGTACCTACAAAATTCATATTTATATTTATTTATTTGAATATTTATTTATTTTAATTTTACTCGGGCCTGACACATCCTGAGGAGGCGAGAGAACTGGTTGGTGATAGGGCCTCCTGGGCGGATCTTGTGATGCACACGTGCTCTACATAGGAGCGAGCGTGGTGAAAGAATAAAGCCGAAATTATATTATAGCCGCGCCGCATGTCGCCACGCCGTGCCACGCAACGGCCAGGTGATTATACTACGGTGTCGTGTCGCCACGCATACTGACGAATGTCTCACTAGTTCTATCAGTTCGTCGGCGGACATTTTGCGCGCGCTATGATGCGTTCTGCTCACTTGCTCGGACACGCGCGCAAATGCGACTGCCCACGGGTGATTATACTAGCGACGCGCGAGCCGACGCGTGGCTTCCCCCACCACCGATCCCACGCCGATCGAAATCACTTGATCTGCGTGGCGTCAGATCGGTCGGCGACACGCGGGACATGTCTAATATAATCATTTTCATACTAAAATTTATGAAATCGATTCCAAACCCACGCGTTGCGACACGCGGCGTGGCTCTAAAAAATAACTGCGGCTTAAGAATAATAATTTTAAAGAAAACAACAGCTGTACAATAAATAATATAAGCACAGTTATTTACAACATTATCAGTCATTCGTGGTTTTATACCAATGTTTTTTTTAATTTTTTTTTATTATTTTTGTTTACATAAAAATACATATTAAATATTAAAATGCATATTTTTAAAAAATTAACGAAATTCCCACGTTGTTTTCCTCTGTAATTGGGACTCCTGGTCTGTTGAGGTGGTTAAAAAAAACTATAATCTATATTTATAAGGCAAAACCTGTTCGTGGGTATGTCGATTGTGAATTTCTTTACTCTTTTAAATATGCATATAAATTTTAATGTATTTCATTTTGTATTTTAACTAAATCAAATTTCAATTTCCCTTTCAGGGCTTTTTTGTCTCCGTTGAGATGCCAATAACGATTGACGCAAGCCCGTTATTTGTACATTCAGTACTTGTCTCTAAGCATTTGGATACCCTCAAAATATGCTATAACAAATTTTCGTTGGTAAAAAGGTTCAGCTCCCTAAATCTCGAGTTGGCATGCTGCAGGCGGATGATGTGCAGCAAAAACCTGTGATTAATTAATCAAACTCAATGCGGATACATTAGCCCCGCCCAATCTACCCCCACTACTGCTTTTCCTATCCGGAAGCGGGGGCGACAAGATGTTTTTATACATACGTATCTGTCTTTTAAAAAAGCGCTGAAACGTAACATGTATCCGATATTTAAATTACTCAAATTCAAAGTTTGTTTTATTTTATTAGATAAAAAAATATTTCATATTTGGACCTTGGACTTGCACTGAAGCGTACGAGTGATCATCTTACCTTCATCTAATAAATTATCAAGATACACTGCAATTGGAGTACCAATGCAGTGTATTGGGTGCGGATAACGGAAAGTAGTAGTTTTTACTGATTTTAAATACAAGTATTTGGTGATAATTACATTTTTTTAAATAATTTTTTTATTTTATTTCAAATGGGTGGTGCCCAGGGGTAGCGTCACGGTTTTTGAGTCCAGAGATTATCGGTTTGAATCCACACTTCGACGCGACTCGATTCCTATTTTCAAGCACAAGCCGCTTAGGCTTTAATGAAAATAGTATTTACAAATTGAAATATGTGCAAATATCATAAGATTGCATAGATTTCTTTTAAATTAAAAAATATATATATACACCGTGTCCCACGATGAGACCGCGAAACTCAGAGGGTGATTATTTCATGATATTCTGAGAAAAAAAATCTTAATAAAGTTTTTCAAAAAACTCAATTATTAGTTTCTTAAAAAAATTATTAAAAATATGAATAAAAATTCACGCGTGTAATACCGTCAATTTTTGAACTGGCTCACACCACGTGACCTGCACACCAATAAGCGCGATCAGATATGAAATTCGAATTTTGAATTTCCGTACAAGGCGTACCAGAGCGGGACCCCCACTCCTCCCCGCCCACACGCCACCCCGCCGCGCTAGCACTTCAAACAGAAGCCAGTATTACACTCGTCGCTTTTTATGAATACTTTTTTAAAATTAATTATTGGAAATGCCCCGGATCAAAAAAATTTTACAAGGATTTTTTTCTCAGAATACCATGAACAATCACCCTCCGGAGTTTCGCGGTCTTATCGTGGGACACGGTGTATATATAAATAAATTCTTGAATTTTTCTTGTTTTTTTTTTACATTTTTTAACAAAAACAATAATGATACATTTATATAAAAAAATTAAATACAACTTTAGATAAACAATAATTTAGAGAAAAATCCCACATAGGCATAGCTTCGTTTACTGTTTATGTTAAAACTACAGGGCATGAAAACGAAGGCGGCTTCCGTAGCGTGATGGCTAAGACGCTGGAGTCACAATACGGAGGTTCCGGGTTCGATTACCGGTGAGAACATAAAAATAAAAAGTTATTTTTCTCAAGCTAGGTGTTTGTGACGTTGTTTCCCCTCTGTAATTGGGCCTCCTGGCCTTTTTCGGTTTTGTGCGTATTTATTGTGTCTTTTTATTTTTTTATGAACCTATGGGGTACCTCTTGTGGTGTGATTGCTTTATGTGGGGTGCACAGAGAGAATTGAAAGAGTACTAACAGTTTCTGGTGCATATTTATTACACAGAAGTTACATGAAATGAAAAACAAATGAAAACTTAACTAATTAAACTAAGATTGACATGAGTTATGAAAATAGAAAAGTACGAAATGAATTTAGGTTGGCACGCAAATTGGGCGCAAGAAATTTGTACAAAAAAGACGTGGAGTCACGATGAAGGTTTAAATGGTTCTCGTCGTTGTTCGATAGCGTTCGGCGGAGTTCGTAGATTTTGCTTCGTCCTCGCATCGCACGCGTGACATATTTCTTCCGCCACAAATCTTAGAGGCTCGGAATACAAATGTTTTATTATATCACATTATTATAACTTAATATTTTGGGAATGTTTGCATTTTAAAAATAAGTAGATCACCTACCAACTACGAATAAGAGGTCGTAGGTTTATCCTGCACAGAGCCAAATGCACCTTAGATTTAATCCGCGCAAATTCGTTTGATGAAGTCGTTTTTAATGGGTGGAAATACCGTTTATCAAGATGGAGCGCCCCCCAAGATTCTCAGGAGGATTGATGACTGTTCCTTGCCGAAGTCCTTGGGTTTGGGGTGGAGTCTGTGGGGCTGGGGTGGGGCTGGGGGCTGCAACTGCAGCAACTTCAGGGCGGCAGCTAGTGGGGATTAGACAAACTCCTTCTCAGCTAAGCCGGAAGGGCTTAACAAGGTTTAGTGCATTGACGGTTAAAGAGATTGTCAAAATTAACTGCTAATTAAAAATAAATTGTACAGTATTATACGTTTACTTGTTTTTTTGTCTATTTTATTCTATACATCTTCATCAAATCAAGATTTCTTCACTTATTTATTACATCCCATTGATTCTGGATATATAATATATTTATTAATTAATTTCTCACTGGGAAACCCGTGCGGAGGTTTTTTACACGTTTTTTTTTCATTCTTTACAATCACGAAAAAATTATATTCTTTTGATTATAATATCCATGACGTGCCGGGACGTACCGTACCGTGTAGTCTCTCTCCGTTTTCCATATGAGCCCAGTCTAATGCGCTTAGCTTTCTCTCTTACTCAAATTAAATTCGATGTGTTTTATTATTTTTTCAACTTATTTAGTGATGCCCAGGGAAGGCTATATCGAAAGTCCTAATGAATGGGACGTAACCTTGTAAAATCGGAATTTTCAGATAACTACAAAAAGGTACTTTTACTGATTTTTCTTTAAATCTCGAAAGCGCCCTACCGATATAATTAAGTGACAAAGAAATGGATCATTAAAAATTCAATAAAAATAGTTCCTTAATTTTTGTTCGTATCTCATATACTTTTAGAAATAATCCCATTCCCTGGGCTATACGAAATACAGAAAGCAAAACGTCCCGTCAGTCACGTAAATAGGCCTTTAATCTTCCAGACTTGAAAAATAGTTCTAGTCTAGTTACTTACTACGTCATCAATAGGCATCGTCGTCATCACTAGACATCTACGTGACACGTTTTGTGTATTGGCCTAACTGCTGGAGTCTTTAGACAGAGGAATTTGATAATAAGTGGTGTTACGAAATTTATCCTAGGAAGCGTATATTTTTAGAAATATTGTGTGGAAACGCCCTTTCTAGTGAATTCTTGTTCGAAACCTTAAATGTATTGAAACTTAAGCCCGCTATATATGGGATAGTTTACTACACAGTTTTCTGTGCAGTCTGAAAACGGTCCCGTATAAAGCTAAAACTGCATGAAAAACTGTGTGCTAGTGTCAGATTTAAGCTGACATGACAGTCAATGTTTTTTATGTAAACGTTTAAGTAGACATTGGTTTATTGTATGCTTTTTTAATACGTAAAAAACCAATAACATATTTACATTATTAGCTAAATATATACAATTTCCTGAGAGCAAACATACGATAATAACTTACAACCGCGTTTCAAAAATACACATATTTAGCGTGTCTTTTGACAGAAGTTTGACAGACTGCACAGTTTTCTGATCAAGAAACTGTGTAGTTTTCTGAACAAGAAACTGTCCCATGTAAAGCAGGCTTTACATCCGCAAACGGCTGAATTCTTGTAAAATAAATGCTACTTTCTTTTATTCTAGTAACAAAATTTAATTTAACTATTTCTTCTTATTAAAAATAAAATAAAATGATACAGAGTTTTCACAACAGCTTTTCCCCAATTTAAGACCTTCCAGCAGGGGAGGCTGCAGGCTGCAGCGCGCGTGGGGGCTAACTTGTGTAAGAAGACGCACATCGATCAATGTCCGCCCGTGGCCGGTGGGCGGCGGGGGTGGGGCCGGGGCGCTGGGCGGGAGGCTCAGGGCGGAGGGAGGTGCACTTATCGTTTTGTGCAGCGGTGAACTAGACCAGTGGCGGCTTATTTGAAATTTCAAAAAATTCTAAGACAAGTACTTTTTTACGTGGTTACTTTTTATTATACAATATGTAACGTGTATAAATAAACACCATTATGTGGCATTAAAGTTAATCTTAACTATTTTATTCGATGCTTTATTCCCATTACTATTTGATTGCTTTATTTATAGAGTCCCCCAGGACTCAGCTGCGGGTGGATGGTTGGTTCGTTATCTCCCCTCAGATGCTTTATTATGAATACTGCTATGGTAGCACTGAAGCGTAAGACTAGTCATCTTGCTTTCATGTAACAAATTATGAAGATTCAGTGCATTTGGTGTAGCAATACAGTGTTCTATACATCCATGGATGCGGAAAAGGGAAAAAAAGTAGTTATGGTGGTACATTTATGTCTTTGTATACAAATGTAGGTACGCATACGCGTTTTTGATCATTTCATCATTTAAGGCATAAATAAAAATAATTTTTTTTAAGGTAACAAAACATTAACGTTCTTTTTATATACTCGAATACATCAATTTTGGGCTGCTATCATAAAGTCGAAACAACTGTGTTACAATGCAGTGCCCTATGCACCATTTGATGCTGATAAGTAAAAACAGTAGTAG
Organism: Micrasema minimum; assembly: GCA_022494985.1. Classification (NCBI taxonomy): domain Eukaryota; kingdom Metazoa; phylum Arthropoda; class Insecta; order Trichoptera; family Brachycentridae; genus Micrasema; species Micrasema minimum. Next base: position 43,408 of record JAGVSP010001115.1, read on the forward strand.
CAGATGGATGTGGTAAGTATCCTGAAAAAAAATTGTTCTAAAACGTATTTTTAAAATAATAATAACAAAAAATTACGCTTGTGAATTGCAAAAGCCTATCAACATCAAGTAGCATGCACTAATTTCTGTCCCCTGTTCCCTGTCCTCCCTTAGGAAGTCGTTCGTAATGCCGGACTAACAACCTGCGCCGGAGGGAGGCGGGCGCGGAGTTGGGGCGAGGGGAGGCTGCCGAAACGTGACCGTTTGGTGAAGGCGCTACCGGGCGCGTGCTACGGTCAAACTTGGAAACACACGTGATATTTAATTTAATGAATTATTGCCGATTAAAACGAAGGTTTTAAAATCAACGGTCAAAAGAAATTTTAAAAAATGTATGACGTAACTCACCATGTTAAAAAATACATTAAAATAACGATCGGCCGCCAGTGTTTGCGCTCATCCTAGGTCAGGTCCACGTCCCGCAGCTCTGACGCAAACTGCCGACGCATAGTCAACAGCTGACGTCCTGGATGCCGGCACCCTGGTGCCTTGTAAAACAGGCAAGCGTGGTTAAAGCTCTCGGGAGGCATACATAGTATACGATCGCTTGGCTTCAAGGCAGTTTTGTGAATCCACATGCTTCACATAGGGAGCGGGTACGGTATAATGATGACACAGTACCTACTAACTTATATACAAATCCCGACTGCGACACGGTACAAACTCCTCACATTTGCAAGATCATATTCCCACAACAGTCCAGAAGATGAACACTGCGTTTCGGTATTTATGATTTGACATAAAATATTATTACTACAAGGCAGCCGAGATTATCTAATTTTTACGATTTTTTTTAGCCAACTAAAAAAAAATGCAAAATTAACTTTCTTTGTCCAAGTCGATATTGCAAATAACAAAAAAATATTTCTAGCAAGAATACCTAAATATCCTAATACAAGATATAAAATTAATACCATAACATATTCTAAATTAATAAATGATAAAATAGTTTTAGTTTTTCCTGAACATTTAAATCAAAGACCTATACGCGATATTTTACTCACATACACAATATTCTAGTATAAAAAAGGAATCATAATATACAAACTTTTCATCGGAACGCCCTGAGGGACCTTTCCAAACGCTCCTAACTGCGAGTACTTAATTTGTATCATCAGCATTTTCCCCACGTAGCCTATCTGGAGTGTTCCTGAAAACGCAGCTAAACTTCGATGGATGCTTTAATCGGGGTGGGTTGGTTAATTCCTGGGGAGGGGCGGCCTGCAGCGGGGTGGTGGACGTGGGAGGAAGGGGTGGGACAAAGTAAAGGAGAGTATTGATTTCGATTCGCTTAGGAAATTGTGCAACTACCCAACTACCCAACTTGAGCCGATAGCTGCCCATCGACAGCGATACGTTTTTTTTTCGGGCAATTCGGACGACGAAAAGTTTCGAGTCGCTGTGAGTAAAAAGAACTCTTTCTTTAGAAAAGCGCATGACGTAATCAGAACATTTAGTTTTAAACTGAAAACAGTGGTGCATAGGGCACTGCATTGGTACACCGAGGCTACCGTCACACTATGAGGCGGACAAAAATATCACTTAATAAAACTGAAAATAAATCTTTAAGTGGTTATGATTTTATCTCACAAGTCTAATGAAGAATATTTTTTTGAAATCTTTTTAGATACGTCATATGAATTATATCACCTATAGGAATTCTTGTAACTTTAAATTTTAAAAAAATCTAATTCGTGATATTTTAAATCTTGGATTACGATTACATTTGTACAGCTTTAAAGCTACGATACATAAAATAATGCCTTAACTATCACTTTTTTTATCATAGCATAGAATAGTAAAATGACAATACTAGGTTTTGCATGACAAAGTACACGTATTTTACAAAACTATGGCATTTGTAATGTTTCGAAACATTTTCCTTAACTTGAAGTTAACTTTTGTCAAAACAAGACTATTACTTTCCCTCTGCCAAAGTTACAAAAGTTTCTTTGAGAAATCGAAAGACCGGGAGAAAAACAGGTTAAGTTAAAACCATTTATAATTTTATTTATATTGCAAAAATTTCATTTTTTAAAAAAAAAGGCCCTTACACATAATCAAACCATTTTAAAGCGGGACGTGTAAGTTTTAAAGGGTTGGGAGACTCTTTCGAAGAATAATATATACTGTATAAAAAAACACAATTAATTGCATGATAAATCATTTCAATGTACGTATATTACTATCGCACAAAAAAGGGATTTTTTTTTTCAAATGTATACCAGGAAAGCATAAGAGTAAAGATATCAAGACATTTTAACTGTCTATAGACATTGTACTTGATTAAAAGTTCCTATTTCTTAATTTCAAACACCTAAAAATCACATTTGTAGGTACATAATACAAGCTTCTACGATCCTCGAGCTAGGACTCTTTTTCAAAATTATTGTTTTGAAACAAGGAGATCGCGACAGCATAATTACTTGGACACATTGCATTTAACTTAACGTACAATTTGGTTTCATTTCAAACACCTTAAAATACTAAAGTTTTCAATATCCTATAGAATAGATTATTTAAATTTCCCCCAAAGTTATTATCGCTTAAACCGGAAAACGAATTTCTTCTTCAAATTGATACCAGGAGCGCACGAGAGCTAGGAGATCGAGACAGCATAATGACTGGTGCATCCATCACTGTCCCCCCTCGGCCCTCTCCCTCGCTCCACAGTAACCCTATCCCCCTCCCCCCCACCCCTCCAGCCCCGGCAGCCGACAGAGGATTTCCTCCTAAGACGAGGAAATGAGAACATTTGGAGATACGACGCGCTTTAATCAGTTCTAATAAATAGACTCCGAAAGGATTCGTGTCTGGAGTCTGGAGTGCAGTTTGTAATAAAAACCTTCTTAACTCCTTATTTGGTTTATAAGAAGCTCTCCTTTTCAAAATAAGTATTGATTTCAGGTAACTACATACTATCCATTTTATAGACGGAAAACATTAAAGTTTCATTCATTATTTTTTACCTTTCAACAATATTGTCCTACCTAAAAAAAAACATAGGTAGGTAGAGTAAGATTGAGTTGAGTTTACCGTTGACCTTGTATGCGCAGTAGGCCCAATTTCGTTGAACTTTGACAGTGCGCTGTACGACTTGCGTACGAAATGTCGTTCGTCTCGCTCTAGCATCGCCTTACAATTCGTATTGTTCCGCTTTATGATGAATTACTTTTAGGTCATTTTCGCGCTAAATTAAGATATTGTGAAGAGCTATTGTCTCGCTTGTGCATAAACAAATTAACAGGGTGTTAAGGTAATAAGTGAAAAGTGTAAAGTTGTGTAAAAGTGTGTGTTGTTATATATAAATATGTCGCATTTATCTAAGGTAGGATATGGTAAAACACTGCACAGTCAAACAAAGGAAGTCATTTTAAATGTGTTTGAATTTATGAAAAATGAATCAAAAACGGAATAACCGTAAATTTAAATAAATTACAGAAACGAGTTGCGTTAGCAACTGGTATTTCTGAAAGAAGTTTAAGAATGGTATTGTCTGAAAAAGAACAGAGTCCGATTTTTACAACACCATTTAAAAAGAGGCCAAAGATAAAAACAAAACGAAATATAGACGATTTTGATAAAGCAGTGATACGCAGGAGGATTCACGATTTCCACGTTACTGATAAAGAGATGCCGACACTTAAAAAACTTCATTCCCTAATGAAAACGGAAATTAATTTAAATGCTGAGTTGTCAACATTTCGAATTATTGTTCGTGAATTAGGGTTTCGTTGGAAAAATACAGAGGACAATAGAAAACTTTTGATAGAAAAACCCGACATCAGGTGGAAACGAACTGAATTTAAAAAAAAATTAAGGAATTTCGTGCCCAAAACAGACCAATAATTTATACAGATGAGACGTATGTGCATAGTACTCATACCAAACCACAGCTTGGGTTGATGGTTCAAATTTAGGATTTAAAACGTAAAATTTCTAAGGGTCCAAGATTAATAATTGTTCATGCTGGTAGCGTACAGGGGTTTGTTCCAAATGCTCTATTAATTTATAAATCGAATCGGCGGACTGGTGACTATCACTCAGAAATGAATATAGACAATTATGAAAAATGGTTGACGAACCACTAATATACCAAATTTGCCCTGTAATTCTGTGCTTGTTATAGATAATGCATCCTACCATAATAAATTAGTAAGATAAATCCTTTCAATGTCGTAAAAAAAACACCACAACAACGCAAGGGACACTTTTTTCAACGTACAAAAATTAAGAGTTGATATCAAAGATTTCATCACTCACTCAAGATGATTGGGTTCTATGTCTTTATTTAAACATACGCAATTAGGAGACATAATAAAACGCTTTTACGAGAATAAGCGAGGATGTTTTTCAAACGACTTGTCAGAAACAAGGGATCGTTAGACACAATTTAGAAGCGGATTCAGCATTTTTCTTCCAATGACAGTGATTCTGACAGTAAATACAGCGAAATAAATATTCTATAGGGATCACGTTATTTAATGGAAGTTATTATAGAACCATCCGGACTCAGATTTCATCTTCAAATTGATAAAGCGCAACAGCATTTGTTCATTATACATATGATGAGTGCAGTTTATTTTACGTTTCGTACTATCTTCGCTTTTGACAACAATTTACATTGACCTAAGTTGTGCTGAAATTTTGTTTTTGTGGAACTAAAATACATTTCCCTCATTGAATCAGTTCTTCCGTGGTGTTAAAAAACCATAATATTTTACAAGGTTTGAATGTGGAGGAAGCTAAGAAAGTGTGTCAAGACAGAGTAGTGTGGCGTTTATTCTCTCTGCCGACCCCTTCGGAGATAAGTTTTTGCCCAGTACTCATTTCAAATATATATTTACGAGAGAAAATAAATCAGTATTGAGCGAGATCTTTCACTATCGTTGCGAAGAAATTTTTTTTTTTTTTTTTTTTAAAAAGAACTCTATGCAATCTTTTGATATTGCACATATTTCAATTTGTAAATACTATTTTCAATAAAGCCTAGCCGGCTTGTGCTTGAAAATAGGAATCGAGTCGTGTCGAAGTGGGGATATGAACCGACGCCGACGATCTCTGGACTCAGAGACCGTGAAGCTACCCACTGGGCCACCACCCGTTTCTTTAGAGATAATTTTTTGCCCAGTACTCATCTCAAAGATATATTTACGAGAGTAAATATATCAGTATTGAGCGAGATCTTTTATTATCGTTGCGAAGAGTAAAAAGTATAATTTTAATGACCTGAAAACTACGGTAATTAAAAATTGTCTTCTTACTTAAAATACTTTTATAGCTTGAATGAAAACTCTGGTGTTTAGCGCTTATAAATTTGGAGTAAATAAATACATACTTGTCGGTTTGTTTTAATCCGATTCATTTAATAAAATTACACTTCTAAGTTCGGTGCATTAACATTATGAACTCGGAACATTATATTTTTTAATTACGTTTAAAACTTCAAACAGTAAATTCGCTAATCAACCAATGTTATTTTTAAGCTCGCAACGTCATTCCGATCACGCTATCAAAACATCAATTTAAAATACTCCTTTATTATTTAAGTTGCACTGATTAATTGATTTCCAGTACGTAAGCGTTTCGCGTTTATTACACTGCGTTAAAAAATATATTTAATAAAATCAACTTCTCAGCGTAACGGGGTGGAAAATATACTTAATTATTGAAATACACGCAGCTTTAAAAAAATTCCAGTGGCCATCAAAACGCTACCTTTCTTTACTATTTTGCATGTCAATGCCTCATTACGAACTAACCTACCATAATATGGGGGCATTGTCCCTTAATATGCTGGTCACGTGGTCAACCCAATTTAGTACTGAATGTATAGGTAGATACTCGTATGTTAATAATCTTTAGGAATAACATCGCGACCTTTTGATATTGTATGAAACAGTGAATTAGAAAATAAATTAATTATATGAGTACATATAAGTTTTTAAAATTATGAGCTCATAACAAAATTAATCACCGCTACTCCTGGTCGAATACATAATTTCTCCTGATCGAATCCTGATTTCACCTTTAAGTTAATCGTTACTACCGTAATCCCGTTTTTTTTTCATTTATCATTTTACGTTAGTTAAACCAGGAAAGGATAAGTTTTCAAAATGCATTAGTTTATAATCTGTATCATTTATTATTACATACAACGCGCTACGTACATACTCGTACATACAAATTGATTTATAATTTCCATATCAAAAATGTTTTAGTAGTTCTTCTACTACTACTTTCTCTTTGCGCCCAATGGTGCATAGGGCACTGCATTGGTACACCAAGCGCAGTATAAAACGTTGAATAATTATAACTAATCTCTTTTATGTTATCTTTCGTCTCCTCTCTTCTGTTGTCCACAAAAATTATGATACTTTGCATGGAAATTTCACGATTCATGATATCAATTCCTGTATTTTCATGTTTTTTATTAATTGAAAATTGTTCTAGTTTTTTTGTTTTTATTTATACGTTTTTATCGATAAACTTAAATCTAAAAAAAAATATTTTAAAATTTGGCGAACTCATTGTCTAAACCAAAATCAATTGAATAACTTAAACCAAGTTATAAGAATCATTTATTTACAAAAATTTTTTTATTGCATTTCCGATTTCCTGAACGATCATTGCTGAAAATTCTTCTGCAGTTTTGAGACGTTAACTTGTCTTTTCACGAACTTATTCTGTACGCGATTTAATTCTAACCTACATTTTCAGAAAACGCAACATAATAAAGGTTTAGTTTGTGGCTAGCCCCTCCCTTATTTACCGTCCCCTCGACGGGAATAAGAGTCCCTAACCTACCCCAAGGGTAAAGCGGAGTAAAGTGGGTGGGTAGGGTAGGTTGAGCAGGTTCACCCCCAACTTGGGTAAAGTGGGTCACCACGTGACATACATATTTTATATCTCACTTTTGGAAGGGACAGATGATGTCAAGCAGCACTGACAGCGGTAAGGTAGGTCAGGGTAGAAAAAAAAGAATTATTAAAATAAAACAACTTTTTATTTTATTTTTTTGTTATGTTGGATCATTATTTTAGTTAACAACTTCAAAGCAGTTTAAAGATATTTTTTTAAACCTCCTATTTACAAAATTTTTGGTTAAACGCTTTAGGTACGTTAGAAGTTCCTATTTTATGTTAAAACAATATTTAAAAACAAGCGTCTTTTCTGAGTTAACCAAAGTTATTTTAAGGTATCTTACTAATAAATCTATTATGCGCACTTGAAAATGTATGAGGTTTTAAAACAAATCAGCAGTAAGGTGATGATAATCGTTCTAACTAACTAACCATCACGCCATTTCCCGGTGGGGGTAGGCAGATAGAACGCCATAACACTCTGTCCTGACATACTTCCTTTGCTTCCTCTACATTTCATACATCTTCTCATGCACATACGCCGATTATTCCGACTTTTCACATGTCCACTTTCAAGAACTTGTCGTACTTGGTCATGCCATGTCTTGATCGGCCTTCCTCGGCTTCTACATCCAGGCACACTTGGATCTAAACTTCTTTTAGCCGTTCTTTCATCACTCATTCGCTCCACTTGACCAAACCATCGTAAAAGCCCTTTCTTAATTTTGTCGATAATGCTTATCTCAGCCTTGCACTCTGCTCTAATTTCGACATTTGTACACCTATCATACGTAGTCTTACGGTTTTAGAATTTATAATAAAATAAGCTACCGTAAAATCTGTAAAGTTATTGCAGCTCTACTCGTGTTTTTAAATCTCGTGGATATTCGTAACTTTATTGTTAACGATTTATAGCTTTCGATGAATTATTCCCTTCCTTAACCTCACTTAATGGTGCATAGAACACGTCATCGATTTACCTAATTTAGTGTATCCTCATTATTGACATCTCAATAGAAGCATAGAAACTCTGGAAAAGAATATGGATATCTAGGCGTTTGCAAGTCTTATGTAGTGAATTATAATTCCCTGATGAGATCTCATTAATAACTGTGTAATCCAGTAATTTGTCCACAAATATTTGTGTACACGTTCAAAATATTGCAGTGTATCCTATTCGTTTATTATATCAACTTCAGTACTTAACTATACATGTTAAATAATATAATACAAATGCATCCACAATTAAAACTACTAATACTAATAAAAATAATGAAAAAACACTTGTCCTACCCCTATTTCTGTGTTTGACATCAGGTAACGTGACGTTTACCCTAAGTGCCTTCATCCCCTGCCTCCCCACCCCTCCGCCGCTGCATGGTAGGTGCGAGCTGTGTGCAATATTAAGGGTTTGTCTATGTGGGGTTGGGAATGCATTATTTAATTGTATGGAAGTGTGAAACCACATGGGGTGAAGCCAGGTGACAAATTACATGCACTCCTACATATACTTACTCTACTTTGATATTGAAGGGAAAAAATTATTAATTAGAGTTTTAAAGAGCAGTTTGATACTATTGTAATGTCAATGCACATTAAAGATGGGCTATGTTACTTATATTAGAGCACGTACCGGGACAGTGGATCATAATTGGTTTTTTTAAATATACTAAACAGAAACAGCCGGAGATTGCAATGGATTGGAAACAAAAAAAAATGGCTTCATTCTTTTAATTTTGATTATAGAAAAGAAAAAACATCTACTTTTACCGGGAAATGCCAGGGAATCGTGATCGAAGTTGTAAGCATAACAAACTGAATAGTTATTATCAGACGTTTTCCAGTAGGTGATAAAATAAATAATATAAGAATCTCACTTGCAATATAAATACGACAGCTAAAATTCTTAGCATTTTTCTCAATGGAGATCTTCAATCAATGAAGTTCGGTCCCCTCCCCTCTTTTCCCTAATCCCCCCTCCATTGAGACCCTGACCGCGGATGCGCGGGTGGATGTCTGGGATGTGGGGCCTGGCGAGGCGGGATACCGGTCTCCACACGAGTGGTTGTAATTCCTAATAAATAATGATCCGGGTAGAAACTAACATACCCTACAACTGTTAATTTGGGCCGACTCTGGTTGCTTTCGGTGATGGAAACAATGACAATTATAATACATAAGCCGAGACTGTGGTAGGGGTACAATGAAAGCATTTGTTCGCGTACATAATCGTAAATTCATTCGTATTTTTATCACACTAACAATCTTAAAATCGCGGTTTAGCTTGTTGAAAAAATCGGTAGAGTTGGCTGGACTGAAAAAAGACTCAATAGTATTTAAAGAAGTCTAGGGAAAGGGTGGGGCTTTTATTGTAATGGAGATCTCAATTAGAAGAATCCGCAAGTGAAGCGTCCGCGTCATCCTATTCACTGTACATAACATACAAGTTCAAATAAATAACAGATATAGACATCAAATACTAGGCGGAATAAGGAATTTTTCGACATTTGATTTTATGTTTATTGACGGACAATAAGCATAAAAATAAGCATAATGTAACAAAAACGCAGTAAATAAAGTGACAGAACATTATAAATCGGTAAAGCTAAAAGACAATGAGAAGTATCTACAATAAAATGTAGATACTGTACACTCACGACAAGATCGGGTCTACTTCAGTGAATGTTTAAATCTTGATAGACTTACACCGAAGAAGTCCAGATCCCGTCTTGAGTTTACAATACGAACAATCGAGACAATGGTGCATGAAAACCGTAGTTAGTTTTGTGGTGATCAAGGAACAGCATGTCATTATTTCACTTACGGAACGTAATACATAAGTGGCCACTTAACTAAAGTCAATGACAAGTTAGTCATAACTCTTGTAAACACATTCCATATAGCCTTTGAAACTTCTCGTCTCTCCGTGTATCTATTTACAACATATGAAGTGTACAGCTTTATGCGTTCTCTTTTTATTCTTTTTCCCCACCATTTGTCACAGTGTTATTTGCTGATTTTATCTGCCGGATCACCATATTCATGGACCAGCGCATCCTCTACTTCCAGCCCAATAACTCCGCTTCGTCAAACGAATACATGAATCCCAAAGGAAGGAAATCAGAGACTGTGTGACGTCACCAAGTCCAATGCACCCCGATGCATATTGACGCATTGACACTGAAATATTAATCGAAGAAAGTGGTTCCGTTCGATAGTAACATATGCGCATAGCAGATATAAACTTTGCATATTCAATATATTCATACTACAATGAAGTGAAGAGAAATAATGCTAACAGCGTAAACAAAATAAATTTCTAACGAACATTACATAGTTGAAATTAAAAATGTTGTATAAAAATGTATGGTAGTGAAGCGTGGTGTTGGAAAAAGAAGGAGTGGTGTTGGAAAAAGTAGATTGAATGCAGTGAAATGCGATCTCTCAGTGTGTGGTAAGACTATGTATGATAGGTGTACAAATGTCGAAATTAGAGCAGAGTGCAAGGCTGAGATGAGCATTATCGACAGAATTAAGAAAGGTCTCTTTTACGATGGTTCGGTCATGTAGAGCGAATGGATGATGAAAGAACGGCTAAAAAAATATATGATGCAACTGTGCCTGGATGTAGAAATCGAGGAAGGCCGTGAAAGACATGGCATGATCAAGTAAAATAAGTTCTTGAAAGTGGACATGTAAGGAGTCGGAATAATCTACGTACGTGCATGAGAAGATGTATGAATGTGGAGGAAGCAAGAGAAGTGTGCCAGGACAGAGTATTGTGGCGTTCTATCCTCTCTGCCTACCCCTTCGGAAAAATGGCGTGATGGTTAGTTAGTTTTGTATAAAATTTCTGGTCCAAGTTAAATAAATTGCAGAGTCATCTGCAGGCGATTACTAGTATTTCATTTAAATCGGTCAGAGTCTTAATTACAAAAATGAAGTAATTAGCTAATAAATACTTCAATATCAATGCATAGGTGGAGCTATTAACGCGCTGTTGAAGGATTCTCGATTCGTGACATATATACAAAATCAAAAATGTTACTTGGTGTGGATATTCGCTAATAAGCGGAATGGGGAATGTTGTAGTACGTACACACCCAGCCAATGACAGGTCATAAGCCCTGTAAACGCTCAAATATCCATATTCCTGAATTTGAAAAAAAAATTACCTCATCTCTGTAGGGATATAAAATGAAATATTACATAGTTGACTCAAACGTAAGAAGGTAAAACATAGTAACCCATGTATGTTATATTAAATTCAAAAATAATAATATCTTAGATGTACGACTGTAAATGCACCTTATTGTGCATAAATTTGTAAGTAAACTTGCAGTATAATGCATTGAAAATAATTAACATATCAATTTAAACCTGCAACTCCTATATTCATTTGGATTACTTTTAGATGTTCTTCATTATTTTTTTTGCACGCAAATGTTATGGCGAAATTATATTTTACGTTGCTGATTTTAAGAACAATGTTCGTCGCATTGAATCTCTACTCCACCTCTATCAATATTCAATACTATTTTTAAGCACAAGACGCTAAGATTCTACTAAAAATAGTACCTACATAGAAATCGATATACAACGTGTAACTAAACTACTTGTACAAACAGGAAACCAGTGAATCTACGTCATAATTGGGGGGACAATTTCGAAGATTTTTCGTCTTGTTGAAAAAAATCGGTAGAGTTGTGCTGGACTGAAAAAAGACTCCATGGCCTTTAAAACCGTCTAGGGAAAGGGTGGGGCTTAATTATTGTCGACCTTAGTTCGCTCTATGGCGTTTACATTGATTTTACGTTATATCACTCATCCATTATTACGCTAAAGGCTTTTTTTTTCATTTAACGCGGTGGAACGACGTTTCGGCACCTTTTTTCACGGTTTTATTTTAAAATCAAATTAATAAAACGAAAAATATTTGCGCTTAAGTAATTATATATAAATAATTCCTTTAAATGATAGCGTGGCTTAGCTCCTTTTTAATTTCATTTAAGTTACATTTGAATTTTAATTTTTTTTAAAAAACCTTGAACTGCGTTCCAGCACATTTTTTTTAAAAAAAAAAAGCCCTGACGCTAAAAAGTAACACCTATTTATTTTATTTTTAGCTTAATGACGTAGCTTGCAAACTCAGTATGAAACAGTTTGTGCCGTGACGCAGTTTGACCAAATAGGCGATTTAATTATTTCAATAAACATTCATGTATTGAGAACTGTTTGTCATTCCGAAGTCTATATAACCCACAAATCATGCTAATTCACGTTGGCTGCGACATCGGCGTGCATTGGAAATACGCCTGATTACATAAACATGTAAACAATGCGTACTATTCGATAAAAGCTGCTTTGCAAGTTAAGTTGTTCTAACGTCACTGCGATAGAAGAAACCAAAAACGCATTTTGAAAAGTGTTTTAAAAATCAGATTTGTCGCAAAACGGCAAAAATTTAATATTGTTTGTTTGTTTGTACATTTTTATTTTAGCTATAAAAAAATTCTTACAGCTAATACATTTTTTTTTTTCATCTAAATATTTATAACTGATCACAAAGATGCTTTTTATGTTTTAATAGGTAAACACTGATTTCAAAATATCTTAATTTCGTATATATAGTGTAAGAAAAAAAATCTCTTACGAATATTCCAGCAAGCGGTTCTATTCTTGTTACCATTCCAAATAAAAACCGAGTGATTCCTGGTTGAATAAGGTAACTGCAATACGTTATTCTTGATATAACTGCAATACGTTATTGTTGTGGTATCCAAAATTTATGGGCTCAGAAACTTTGCTGTATTACATTAGTATTTTACTATTTTATTCCTTCTGAATTCATTTAATCCGTTTATTTCTTTGACAGTCTCCGGTAGTTCATTATACCTTTTGAATCCTTTGTACATTATGCTGTTCTGAGTACATGTCTTAGATCTATTGATTGTCTTTAAATTATTTTTAATTCTGGTGTTATATAATTTGGTAATAAACCATTTAGCATGTATCCTTTGAACGAAAATTTCAAAGAAGTGACATTCCATTCTTGAAAAATACTACCGTGTCTGAGGTGTCTAGTTACCCACTACGTCACTTACTACGTCATCACTAGATATCTACGTCACAAGTTTCGTGTGTAGGCCGTTCGTGTGTAGCGCTGGAGTCTATAGACGGTGGAATTTGATAGTAAGTGGTGTTATGAAATTAACCCTAGGAAGCGTATATTTTTAGAAAATTGTATGGAAACGCCCCTTCTTGTGAATTCTTGTTCGAAGACAGGCACCCTATGCTGGAATGAAAGTCGTATGCGACACTTTGAAATGGCAAGTGTTCTATGATACGAAGATTGCACCTTCATAACGTTTGAATTTATTTGTCATAAAAGTATTTGGACACAGTCAAAATTTATTGTTGTTTATTTCCTACTGCACTTAAAACTCAATCATTATTTACCCCTAGAACCTTGATTTCCCTCAATATATATCCCCTCCCTTCTAAATCCTCTCCACTCGCACTTCCAAAACTCCTTTCCATTGGAATATTTTATTCCAAAAATTTTCAATATGTTGCCCAATGAAATCAAATCATGTATATAAACGTGAATAAAATTATTTTTATACTGAGAGATTGATTGGAAGACAGAACTACTTTATATTGATTCACCATAATTTGATGCAATGGTTTTAGCAATGTATGTATTTCTAGTATCTTAATCTTTTTTTTGAATTTTTATATTTTGTAAACTTTTTTAATATTTGTAAATTGAGTAATTTTTCTGTAACTTTTTGTTGTTGTATATATTTTCTACGATATTTTCTTAATTTTTGTTAATGGCACCTGATGACAAACTGCAAAAATTGCGGTTTATCGGGACGGCATTATTTTTAAGTTATGGTTATTTCTTAATAAAGACTCTTAAAAAATAAAAATATTTTTAAAAAATTAAAAAATATATCCCAGATCCCATATCCTAATATATATAAATATATTGTTATATGTATTTTAACATCATTGTTGTACAAGTGCTATCTGCCAACTAAACTGAACTTAGAATAGAGTTCAAGTTGACTTGACCCACTAACACAACTCTGTTACTGGTTGATTGGAAGATATTGCTGTTTAGCAATAAGCCCGCCAGTGTACGCTATTGTACAATAAGTAAAATTAAAGTAAAATAAAACTGCCTGTAATTTTCGTAGTTCTGATTCCTCCCAGGCTAGAGATGCGTGACTCCCAGCATCCCAGTACAGCATGGTCATGGGGTTAACAAAACAGTGCAGATCCCTCCTCCCCGCCACTAATCTCACGCTCTGGTATAACACAGCTATCAATTATTTTTCTCTGCAGTTTGTCTATGGTCGTGACTTCCTGTAATCGGCCGCCATCTTGTTGACTTCCATACTTCACCCGATCCACATCCACAACTACTGCAAATTCGCTGCTAAAGAGGCAAAGTTAGCAAGAGCATAGGGTACTGCATTGGAAGACCAAGTGCAGTGTATCATGATTATTTTATTCAAGATGATCAGTCTTACGCTTCACTGCCAGTCCAAGGTATCACACACAAAATATTTATATGAAATCACATTCAAATTGATGTTTCATATCGAACCCCGCAACTATATATATTTTTTTTTATTTAAATATAAATAAATCATTATTACCTACATTATTTGTTGGCGTAACCATGATATTTACATAATGGTAAACTGAATACAAACCATTTAACAATATCCTATCAATATTAGAAGGTAGCAGAATGTACAGTATTTAATAAATAAATAAAGTATCCACCGCCCTTGTAAGACAACGCATATCGTGGAGACAAAGGCGTAGAGACGTAGAGAGACATGATAGTTCACTTGTATTTATTTATAATATTATTTTTTAAATGTATGTGTTTTTCAAGAAATTATCAACATTGGTTTTATTTTAAACATATCTCTTTAAGCCTTAACTTAGTAGAGAAAAAAAAAATTCTAATATATTTTTTATTTGTAGGTATGTTGTGTAATTTTTAAAATACTGCTTTTTCACTTTACCCAAGAACTGCTCAAATGTAGGTACCAAGACATACTAATTTATTTTGTAAATCCGTTGAGCTACAGATTTAAAGAAAAAAAGTGTTTATTCTATACTCTGCCTAGTTAAGAATTTTTTATAAATCGTTTGGAGCCATTTTGTGGTGTGCATATATGCTCCGCATGGGATTGCTGATGATGATGATTACAGAAACATAATATTATTACTGAATCTTTCTTGAAAATAGTGGATGAATTCGGAAAACAGCCTTGAAAATTTTTACTACATATCTTTTGAATATCACCGGGATTCAAACAGGAACCTTCGTATCAAGCCGCCATATGAATGATAACGTAACATGATCAAGATACTCTGCACATGGCATTCCAATGCAGTTCCTCATGCACCATTTGGCGCGGATCACAGAAAATAATAGAAACAAAATGAATTCAAATTATTGTGTAGATGAGCGTGATATAACAGTCAAACAAGAGTTACTTTCACAGATAGTCGTTTTTATCTATTGCTTTATTTTGATTTTATTTTACACGTTCCACGCGCCGCCTTTGTTAGGCCTAGTGCGCCTATAACGCGCCTGGCACAAGGCACGAAGCGAGAGAGCACGACTTGCGCGCCGCGTGCCGATACCAAATGCCTTTGTCTTCCTTGCTAGACTATTTATTTATGTATTTAGGTACTGTACGGACTGTCTGTCAAGGTACCACTTCTTCGGTACAATCGATGCTTTCTTTTCAATGCCTTATTTAAAAGGATGAAAATTAAAGTAAAAACAATTAGATTAGCTTTGGCTGGGACCTGAATATTATGTCCTATGATGGGATTCAAATTCAAATTTTATATTATATTCCTTTCATAGAATTTAAATCAAATTTCGAGTATAGGTAGGACATATTTATTTATTCAATGAATCAACGGTAGAAGTACCTTTTACATTAAATATTGAAGAATATATCTGGGGGTGCTAGAAGTGCCTTTGTCAAAAAAGTGCATTGTTCAGGAGAGGGAATTGATTGTTTCTTATAAACAATAGGTGTTAATTACTTTTAACATAATATATACATTATGACTCTTTACCCTACTCACATTACAGTGGCTGACATAGGCACACATAGCATTAAAAGAATGGTAATTTACGAGTGGTTTCTGATACCTAACTCATTTTGACCAAAATCTGACATAGGCATTTCTAGCATAAACCCCCAGATATATATAAATATATATATATATATAAGTATGAGAGTAAATAATTTATATACAAAGTAAACACATATTTATGTAGATTGTACATAATAAAAATTCATCACCATCATCATACAAAAAAATTAGTGAAAAAAAAAGGTTTGAATATTTTTAATGCAAATAGTTTAACAAGAAGGACTTTAAATGCAGAAAACCTTTTAAATTTTACTTTTTTTGCGTTAAATATTAAAGAACATATTATTTTAATTTTTTTATCATTTCGCTATTTTAGACTAGAAATGATCTAATGTAAGCTGGTATCCTAAAATACATTTGTTTTGTAAAAAAAAATACATCATAACTTCTTCGGATGAATGGAAAGCTTTTATTTTTACGGCTAGCGTACTATGCATAAAAAAAATACTGAATAGGTGGTACCTAAATAATTCATGGAAAAAGAGGAAAATATAGAAAATGGATGGAGGAGGAAGTTAAAGTTAGGGTATTTAGAGCATCAGGGTGATACTAAATCTACCCTTTCATTTTATATCCCTACAGAGATGAGGTAGATTTCTTTCAAATTCAGGAATATGGATATTCGAGCGTTTACAGGGCTTGTGACCTGTCATTGGACACGCCCAAAAATGTTGTCTAAACTACCCATTTGACAATCATAATATAGCCCACTCCTTCCGTGCAAATGCAACGTGCAAGTCGTAGTTAGCCGTTACGAAATGTAAATTAACAAAAAATAATTACGGCAGTACAATGGTAAAGGGAGACAAATTCATATAATAAAAATAAAAATAAATAAATTGTCAGGTTTTTTTTTTCTTTAATTAATATAAGCGTTAACTATCTGAGTTAATTATACAACCTCATTATTATTGGTATTTTTCAAAATTTTCGCCATGTCTTTTGACACGATACACCCATCTGCCTTCCCGCAGAACGACGTACCTACATATTACACAGCGACTTGCAGAATCCGCACGTGATAGAACAAAACAAATGGACCAGCGTTGCATACTGGTGCGTGAATCGTGACCCAGGCTCACCCACGACGGAGCACAGCCTACCCCGGCCGCGAACACGTACCGACGTAAACACTGTAATCATAATTAATAGGAAAGTCCTAACAAGTTCTGTGATTCAAGGATTTTTAGTACGCTGACAGATGTTTCGTCTTGTCTGCCTCGGGTGTAGTGGATAGCGCATTTGACTATAATGTGGTGGAGTCGCGGGTTCGATTACCGATTTTATATGTGTTTTTCACTTCAGATTATTTTATTTGTGATACCTTGGACTGGCGCTGAGCATACGCTGCAGTTCCCTTTGCACCATTATGCGAGGAAAAGGAAAAGGGGGAAGAGAGGAGGAGGAGGATAAATATTTAACAATATTAATTAAATTTTATGCGCAATATCTACCATAATTATATCTACTGTAAGAAACGGATAAAAAAATTAATTTAACTGATTTATTTTTAATTTTATTGACTTAGTAATCCATACATACCAATTTTTATAATATGAGAATTTAGATAATGAAAGAAAGGCTAAAAGAAGTTTAAATGCAAGTGTGGCTGGATGTAGAAGCCGCGGAAGGCCGAGAAAGACATGGCATGACCAAGTACGTCAAGTACTTGAAAGTGGACTTGTGAAAAGTCGGAATAATCGGCGTATGTGCATGAGAAGATGTATGAATGTAGAGGAAGCAAAGGAAGTCTGTCAGGACAGAGTGGTATGGCGTTCTATTCTCTCTGCCTACCCCTACGGGGAAATGGCGTGATGGTAAGTTAGTTAGTTAGAATTTAGATTATTGGGATTATTGTCACTTTATTAGCCCTAGGGCACGTGCTAATCACACAAGTATCGTATGAATCATAATTTCCTGCTTTTTATCTAGTCAGTTCTGTCAAGTTTTGATTTGTATTTTTTAATTTCTGTCATCCGGCGAAGGTGTTTCGGCTGGCTAGGCCATATACTACGTATTCCTCCCGAGAGCCTCAACCATGCTTGCCTGTTTTACAAGGCATTTCGGCGTCCTGGACGTTCACTGTCGATAATCCGCCGGCAATTTGCTTCAGAGCTGCGGGACGTGGACTTGACTAGTGAGGATGCACGGGAGCTGGCGGCCGATCGCTTGGCCTGGAGGCAGTTTGTAGAATCCATGTCCCCCACATAGGGAGCGGAAATGGTATGATGATGATGATGACATGTTTGTTGCCTGTGGGATGTATTTTTTTAAAATTAACAGCCTCCACTCGTTTGCGACTGATTTTGCTGTGATTTATTTAGCATATTGTATAACCTACATATATAATAGTAATATCTTCCTTTATCATATACCATTGCTTATCGTCCTACCGTTTATTCAGCCTGATCCGTAATCGCATTAACCATTCAATCCTTTACATTATATTCTCAAGCGGCATCGTACTGCAATCACTTTTCTTCAAAAGATCGTGATTTTTGCAGAAAGCTATCTTCCTTCTCCACTGACCTGTCCAAACAAGCTATCCTCCCACTTTCTCCGTCCCTGTCTCCCCCGTGTCTTTCCGGTTGGGTTAGAGGGAAACGGGAGATGAGAGGGTTGTCGGATCGTGATGGTTCGGACTTCAGTGCGGCGAAGTATTGTGCTTTTGTAACGGCTAAAATCAAACGTGGTCATCTTCATCACAAACGTTTAAAAATCTATTTTAACATATTCCAAGTCCCTGGATTTTTTTAACTATCAGTGTAGTTACTAATAAATTAATGAACATCAATACGCACGTATTTATAAGACGTATAATGACCTTAAAATATAGATATGTATGATGAGTACGATTTGACTTTGAGAAAAATTTGGTGTGCTTTGTAGACTGTCGAATTCTCAATAAAAAGGCCCCCTTAATATTGAAAAAATGACAGCTAGTTTGAATTTATAATGGTAATGGAATATGTTATCTACTGCTACTGCTACTATTTTCCCTTATCCGCACCCAATGGTGCATAGGGCACTGCATCGGTATACCAAGTGTAGTGTATCCTGATCATTTTATTACATGAAGGCAAGATAATCAGTCTTACGCTTCAGAACCAGTCCGAGGTATCACACCATGATATATTAATAAGAAATATTTATTTATACGATTATATGTTATCTAATTATTGTTAAAAAAAAATCTTTTTAGGTTCTATATTTCGTTAATTTGCTAAATGCAGCAGCTTTTTCGACAGAAAATTTATTTCAGAAAATCATACAAACATTGTAAAAGCGTACAGTTAGTTTGAATGTTGTCGTTTTTTTTCAAAAATCCTAACCAAATTCTACATTCCAAATCTGTCACAACTCCAAAGCGCTCTCAACTTTCGCATATTGTTATAATCTACCATGTGGCATTTTCATATTTCTTTTTCTTAAGTCTTCAAAATTGTTGTAAACGATATGGCCGCTTTTGATTTTTAACTGTAAGATTTGTGCAATAACGCGCATGCGTCGTGTCGCCATTGTCTGCACATTCAGCTGGACGGCCTAAGAACTAAGAACAATGCGCCTCTCGATCTCCCACGCAATGCTGTAATATCCTCGGGGCCTCAATACTCATCTCAAACTTTCAGGTCCTTGATTAATTGATAGCCATTTCATTCATTATTGCGATTTATTTGACTGCAGAAGTGGCTTGGTGCAATGCATTATAATGAGGGATGCATAAAGACAATATTACAAATTATAATAACTTCTCCTCTAAACGACATTCCTGTTTGCTAACAAACCTAATATAAACACATCAAAATAAGACAACTGAAATGCGTAAAAAATCTTTAAAAAAGTTTTAAAAATGTCATTTGGGCTCACAGTTACAGAAAGATAGGTTTTTTTTTTTAAATCTCATGAAAATAATACACATAAGTACTTAAAGCTTTTTAAACCTGTAGATTGTGTACGAGTATGCTGTGTAATTCTGTAATTGATGTGCAATAAAACCGTGTGTGTAATTATTTATGATAAATTGTAAAATGATAGATATTGTCACATTGTAGAGTTACCCGTAATTAAATAAATAAAATAAAAGACTAACTCCTTACATTACTAGAAGTTTAGTAGTATATTTTTACCAAATATGTTTATACATCTTAAAGAAAGGTTATTCGAAGTTATCTGTCTTAATACCTTAGGATTAAAAAAATCAAATAAACACTCACGTTACAAGAAGTTAAATATTTCCATTCAATCAACTTCCATGTTTTTAAAAAAAGCATACCAATGAGGTACAAATTCTAATCACTTACGTTGTAAGAAGTCCACTATTTTTCTAGAAGAAGAGACAATAATGATGGCTGACAGATCTTAGAGACTATGGAGTGATGTCCACAAAACGCGTAGAAAAAAAAAACCATTAAAAATATATTATATTGGACTAAAAAAACTGTCCTGACCTGACTAATATTGAAAAAGAGCGAGGTGAATAAATCGAAAAAAAAAAAAAATAAAATATATAAAAAAATTACCTATTGCTATTGAAAAAATAGAAACGAGGTGAATAAATGAATCAATAAAAATTTACCTATTAGTATTAAAAAGTATTAAAATTAATAAGGTTTAGTTTTATTACTTGCGCATAACTTTAAAAAAAGTTGGGAACTAGAAGAATTAATTAAAAACATATAATAATTTGTAGATTGGTGTTGGCAGCTTCGAACTAATTAAAACTATAGGGGACAAAGACCGTATTAAAGAATCACACGTCTTCGGGAAAGTTCATTTTATTTATTTAATTACAGGTAACTCTACAATGTGACAATATCTATCATTTTACATATTATAATAACATACATACATTCTCTTATTTAAGTCATAAAAATTGTAAAATACGTATTTTACACAATTGTTTGTACACCGTGTCCCACGATGAGACCGCGAAACTCCGGAGGGTGATTGTTCATGGTATTCTGAGAAAAAATCCTTATAAAGTTTTTTGATCCGGGCATTTTTAATAATTAATTTAAAAAAAGTATTAATAAAAAGCGACTATGTAATACTGGCTTCTGTTCGAAATGCTAGCGGTGGCGGGGGTGGCGGTGGGCGGGGAGGAGTGGGGGTCCGAACGCCTTGCCTTGTGCGGACATTCAAAATTCGAATTTCATATCTGAAATTGGTGCAGGTCACGTGGTTTTAGCCAGTTCAAAAATGGACGGTATTACACGCGTGAATTTTTATTCATATTTTAATCATTTTTTTAAGAAATTAGAATTAAGTTTTTTGAAAAACTTTATTAAGATTATTTTCTCAGAATATCATGAATAATCACCCTCTGGAGTTTCGCGGTCTCATCGTGGGAAACGGTGTATATTGGTTTTACAGCATAATTGAATTAAAACAGAGACCTGCTTATCGTAATGGCTTGGACGCTGAATTCACTATACGGTGGTTCCGGGTTCGATTCTCCGCGAGAACAAAAAAATCGTGAAGTGGTTTTTCCAAGCCTGGGTATTGGTGACATTATTCCCCTCTGTCCGCCTCGTAGCATAGTTGTAGAGCATTCGGCTACCGCGGAGGTTCGATTCCCGTAGGGGGTCAACATGAAATATATATATATATTTTTTTTTAAATTTATTTAACAAGTATATAAAAAAATTAACTTAAAACTAGATCGTGCCAAACAAGTTTTCCCTCGTTTTTCGGCACGTTTCATTTAATTTCACGTGATTTTCACGTTAATATTTCATGTGTGATATCTTGGAGTGGTACTGAAGCGTAAGACTGATCATCTTGGCTTCATGTAATAAAATGATCAAGATACACTGCACTTGGTGTACCAATGCAGTGCCCTATGCACTATTGGGTGCGGATAAGGGAAAGTGGTAGTAGTAAAAAATAAACAATATAAACAATAAAATATAAATAATCAATACTCAATAATCAATCATCAATCATCAATAACCAATAATCAATCATTAGTAATCTACAATCAATCATCAATCATCAACGAAAAATATTAAATAATAGAAAATAAATAATAAATAACGAATAATATAAAATAGTTAGTAATGAAAAATGATAGTTTGAAGATCTCAGCTAGACTCGTGATTTGTGCGTAGGCTCGATATTGCAGCATCTCCGAGCTTTATGATGATACTCATGTTATGTCTCGAGGGCTTTATTCTTCAGACGGGCGAGATAAGGGAACGGGCGAAAGGACGACTCAATGCCTGTATTATTATACGTATAATTCCACTGTAATGGAACAATGTGCGATCTCGCAGGTGCGGGATCTATCGTTTATGTTGGAAAATTAGATGGTATCGCGTTATCACATTTTGTTGCTATTATTTTTATATGTAAGTGCTTTTAACGATTGTTGAACTGCTATAATATTTTGTCTGAAATTATTAATTTTAATGTGATTTTTCCTTTATGTGAAAAATTCACTGCACTCGGTGTACTTATGCAGTGCCCTATGCACCGATTTAATACATTATTTTTGTACCTTATGGCTCATCGCATAATACGTAACATATACCTGCACAAATATAAATATTTTTACATGAAAAATACTAACAGTAGGTAGGTAGGTACTACATTACAAAATAAATTAATGGATGTAATATTTTATAATAATACCATTAGTGGTGCAGCTGAAGCGCGATTTATGACGATTATTTTTGACACGAGAAAGCTGTATGCGTGATAGAATTTATGTATGAATAAGGCGGAGAAGGAGGCCGTACGAAAGACTCAGCTCCCAGGCGACGCGACACCAGGAGACATAAACCGTCAATTCAATAGAAAAATTGCCCTTACCTTGGTATCATGGAGACTGGAAAAAGGGAGGATATCTTCTTTCCTGCACTTCACCAAAATAACGTCACAAAAACACAAAACAGATCACAACGATTTCAATAACAACACAATTACACAATGGATGAGGGTTTAAAATAGTTCATGGTTGAATTTAAATGCGGATGCGTTTGGATTCGTTTATATGGATGCGAGTTTGACAGAGGAATGCGTTTATAACATGCGTGTCGCGAATTGTTACAATTTTTGGACTACCCGAGAAATGCCATACATAATTGGTTTTGTGGATTGAGGACGGTATAGACAAAGGAATATAGGATTAGAAACCATGGATTTACTGGGGCAACTTGTTCTAAGAATGACTAGCACAAATCTTCACCAGCAAGCCTCAAGAAACCAAACCCATCGGCCAAACCAATGAGGTATATAGTATTTTTAATAAATTTTAATAATTTTTAATATTTTTTAATAAAAACAAAACCCTCACACGTCCTCTCACACACACACTCACACATCCTTACATATACAAAAAAATCCTTATTGGTTAATTTTTGAGTATGGTTTTTTGTTTAATACATTATATTTTAACTGTCTGTGTCAAAATAAAAAAAAAAAATAAATTCATTTCTTCTAAGGAACCCAACGAGCGTTTTTTTTTAGTGATTTATTTACTTTTACTACTGCCTACTTCACACTTTTCCCTTTTCCGCATCTAATGGTGCACAAGGCGATGCATTAATACACCAAGTGTAGTAAATCTAGATTGCTATTTGTTACATGAGGGCAAGATGATAAGTATTACGCTTCAGCGCCAATCGAAGATATCACATATTTAAAAAAATATACAGGAAATTCAAATTTCAATAAATATTTCATATTTGTTAATGCTTTAATATGTTATGAGAATCGAACCCATGACCTCATGCATAGTAGTCCGATGCGCTAACCACTGCACCACGACGCGAATTGTTTTAAAATGTAATTTATTTTGTACGTAAGTTTTTTTTTAAATCACCTTAACAGGCCAGGAGGCCCAATTGGGTTCTTCCCGATTTTTTATTTTTTAATTTTCCAAAAATTGATTGAAAAATTACAATATCAAGGAAAATTTTTTTAATTCTAACGATGTCATATGAATTTTTTAGCGCGGTTTGAAATAGCTCTTTTTCAAATCGCTCGCAAAATCCTCCATTTGGCGCGCATGCGTGTGTGACGTCACAGCAATATAGGCGCTCACTACGGAATGAATTTCACGCCTTTCACGGTAGACGGGTATGAAGTCATTAACCAATAACGGGCGTTAAAAATCATTCGTATTTTTCGTGTTTTTAAAACATAATTTTTTAAAATGAAAACAAAATTTTTGATCATTATATCGTACTATATTTATATACTATATTATATATACTTGAAATATTTATAACGTTTTCAAGGATATTCATGCTATCGGGAAGAACCCTATTACAAAGGGGAACAACGTCACAAACTGCCAGGCTTGAGAAAAATCACTTTTGATTTTTGTGTTCTCACCGGGAATCGAACCCGGAACCCCCGTATCGTGAGTCCAGCGCCTTAGCCATTACGCTACGGAGGCCGCCAAGCTTTGAATTAATAGTATCCAAAGTTCCGGTGTACATTGCCTCTTTGATTATATTTCTAGTTCCATTCGATCGTGCTCGCAAACCGCATCAATTGCATTACCAAGCTGAGGAAAGGGCCCTCAGTGCAGCGCAGTGCACCCTGTTCCACTAATGAATTGGCATGTCCAATCGTTCCTGTCCTTTGTCCCCTTTTCTTGTGCAGCCAGTAAAGTGCATTAGATCGCATGGAATAGTTAAACAGTCGCAGATGCCCGAACATTCTGGGGCGAGTCGGGCCACAAACTCCGTGATCGGGACTAATCCGTATCGGGCAGTTGTTCTAAACATTGAAAGCTCACGGAGCTTACTGAATAATATCTTATTTCTCTTCTAAAAATTTAGCGTTCTGAGAAAAAAAAATAACAATACATTTAAAACGTGATAACGTCTAATAAATCGATGAACGCCGGCTGCACACACGAAAAAGCATGATTCATTGTCACGTTCCGCCTGAGCCGAGTGTGCAAGCGAGAGCGCGGAACAAGCGATAGAAAGGCACGATCGGCCTAAGCGTTCGGTTTGTGACGCATCTATCTCTCTTACACTCCATCGGCCGATGCGTCCAAGTAGAAGGAGACAGCAGCCGAAAGTAATCTTTAACGAAATACTTGCCGAACGGATTGTAAGACTGTTTGGATTTTAGTATTTGAATTAACAAGTGCAAAAAAATGATAATTTATGGAAAAAAAAAAATTTTCAATTAACTCCTGCTTTGTATTATACAAAATAATAATAATTCAGTTATAATAATTTAATTCAAATTCATAAAAGTATGCTATTTTTCATCAATGTTTTCTTATGACGTTATCACGTAAAATTATCGTCCGTAAACCGACTTAACAGACAGCCAAAAGTTTTTTTAAACTTTTCTAAAATTGAAAATCTTTATTACCTAATTTTATTTATTTTTTTTTAACCCCCTCAATAGGCCAGGACGTCCAATAACAGGTGAACATCACAAACATCCAGGCTTGAAAAAAATCACTTTAATTTTGGTGTTCTCACCTGGAATTGAATTATGCAATCGAACTATGAAAAAATGTTCCATATATTAAAAAAAATTATCAGCAAAAAGGTGAACTTAAACAATATTTTGTGTTTATTCGATAAAATGTTAATTACAACATAAATAAATAGGCTATAATTCCTTTCAATAAAATTAGTTTATATTTATAAAATTAGTATGACTACACTTGATGTATGATAGATAAGTTTAATTATCAGAAACTAATGGTGGTATAAGGTAATAAACAAATTAATGATACGAAAATCACAAAGTTTGTTATTTTTTTAAATTTAAGTATACATTTGGAAATTAGTTTTTTATATAGTGCGGCAATTTTTTTCCAAAAACTATTTAGGACGTTTTTTTACTTTACTTATCTCTCTAGTATCCACCCTGATAAAACCCAGCCACTAAACACAAAAAAAACATAATATTCATATAGAATATTACAATTATTATTACAATTATTATTAATATTATTAAAAATTTTGGGGACTCGATTGTTGTAAGACTTCTCAGATTATGTTTTTTCATCTTTTAAGCTAAAATGTAAAAAATGAAGTACAAGACATAAGAGGATTTGTAATTTCCCTGCTGATGCTGCCCTCTGGGAGGTGGGAGGTTTCTGTATTGGATGTGGCGTAAGTATTGGGGAGATGAAATTTATTAGCACATTAGGTACTACAGGGAAGTCTCGTGAAAATGTTAGTATTAACCCATACTTTTTTCCTTCATAAGGCACTACTAGATTGGTTAGTCTGCCTCGTGGTGTAGCACTTTGGGCTACCGTGCATGACGTCACGGGTTCGTTTCAAGACGCGGTCAATTTTAAAAAATTTATTAGGGTAAAGTTTGAGCTAGTACTTAAATATGTTTATTAATATTGCATTTTGAGATATTTTGGCACTAGAAATATTGCGCACAACTTAGTTGGAAGTTACCCACAGAAGTTTATATTATTTATTGTAGTGGGCGTCGAATTGTCCTCGGGGAATAAGTCCCTGTTAGCTCGATTAAAGCGAGGCTCCAGCTCTTTAACTTTGCTCGAGTAAATAAATAAGAAAAAAAAAATACAGAATAAATACACAAATGCATATTTTTAAAAAAAAAAAACCCACAAAGTCATAAACTGTTCGTGGTGTACCTATCTGAAGTTTCAATAAATCATAAATATGCAACAAGAGGTTCAAAAAATACATGATTAGAAAAAAAAAGAAAAACTATGCCACAGAATTGCCTCATGTACAAGGGCATTATAATGTATTATGAGATGCCAGAAGAAATAAAAAATGAACAAAATTTTATTTCATTATTTAAGTTATTTAGGGCTAAGTGTAAAAAATATATGTGTGAGAAATATTATTGTAGATAAGAATAGTTAGGAAAAAAATTAATTAAGTGTAATGTTATAATATGAGTCTATTTAAAATTGTATAATACTAAATAAATACAATAATAAAAAAAATATTTAGAAAAATATTTTTTTATTAATCAATAGTCTTTAATCTTAAAATTTTAAGATCACTCTTTTGCTGAGCTAAACTTCAACAACTTTTAAAAAACTCCTATCAATAGAAAGTTAAAAATATATAATGCCTCATTAAAAAAGCCAAAACAAGTTTTCGAATGTAGATTTTGGTTGTAATATATTTTTTAATGTTTTTTCACCGTTCTTTTACGAAACTTACCTAGCCTTGTGCAGTTTTGAGTGTTAAATTCTGAATCTCTTTTAGTTACGTACGCACAGAAGAAAGTACGAAAATTAAATGTTAATTAAAAAATCGCAATAGTTTGAAAAAAAGTTATACAGTAATAAAATGCACGCCCATGCCGAAGTAGACCATTGCGCGTTGCAAGTATCTACCATAGATACATACATACCTACATACATAGACTTAAATGCTTGAAGTTAGCTACATAAAGCGGTAAACTAGAGCAAGATAGTTGCGTGATCTTCTGTTCTCCTCTACGGAAATATCCCAGTGGACCGCACCATCCTCTCTACCTCCAATTTTACACTTTAGGGTTGGGATGGGCCACCATACTACTAGTATACAGGGTGTAACAAAAGTCGTAGTACAAAACGAAAACTGGTGAATCTACATCATATTTGGAGTCAACTGTGTAGGTAATATGACTTTTAAATCGAGGTTGAAAAAAAAAATTTTTTTTTCTTCTCATAAACGCTTTTATTAGTACCGTAGACTAAGTAATTTGCATGAATTCTTATTGAAATGCGGGTTTTTATTTAGTTTCTTGTAAATAGTATTAATTTGACCAAGTAAATGATATTTGATATCAATTTGAAAAATTAATTTTCTCGAAAACTATGGGTCAAATTTAAAAAAAATGTTCTACAAAATCGACTCCAATTATGAGGTAGATTCACTGGTTTCCCGCTTGTACATCGAGAGGATTTCCACCAAATTTCTAGAAATTTTATTATACGTTACTGGACGATTGAAACTCATTAATTGAGAGGCCAAAATATTTTTTCTTGTTTTAAAAGAAATATTAGCGTTCTTACGATATATCCAAATATTTGATTTCAAATACTTGGATTCGGGATACGAATCTGATGGTTCCAGAAGTCGTAGACTTTAATCGCTAGACCAAAATCTCTTTTTAATAATAATTATTTAATTTTTAAGGTTCCATGTTACGAGTTACGACTATTTTTTTTTTGGTTTACATATTATCTTGTTCGCCTCATAGTTTCGCGGTAGCACGTTGTGCTGCAATGTATGAGGTCACGGATTCGATTCTCGATAGGAGTCAATATGAAATATTGATTTTAATATGTTTTACAAATAAAAATATTAATTGGTAGGTACTATTTATTGTTAACCTACTGTAAAAAATACTATAAAAATAAATATCTGATATTACATAGGTTTCTTTGTCTAAAACTGATCGGCCATGTCTATTTCTGAATAATTAGGTATTTAGCTAACAGTACCTTGGTTATTTTTAAGTACTTGTATTTTCTTTTTCGTTTACTAAAGTTATTGTCTACACCCAAAAATTTACTGTCACAAGTCTTAATGTTTTCAGTCCCGTCAGTAACAAACACGTCAACTCACCCCCATGGGAGCGCCGAGGGTGGCAAACCCTATACGTCTGTCAATTTTTCAAACCCTAGTAAGTGTTTTAACAAAAAATTATCAGGAAGTAGCATGACCAAGGATAGAGACGAGCAGAGACAAAAAGGCCAATACTGGAGTAAAAACGGCTGCCCTACCTAACTTGTCCGCCCTTCCCGTGCAGAATATAAAAAACCAACATTTTCAAATTGTCCTTTACCTACCTAACTTTTTTTTTTTTTTGTAGGTAGAGAGAATAAAACGCCACACCACCCTATCTTGGCACACTTCGCTCCACATTCATACGTGTTGTCATGGAAACACACCGTTAAATCCCACTTTTTACATGGCCACTATTAAGTATTTGCTGTACTTGATCATGCCGTGTCTTTCTCGTTCTCTCGATTTTTACGCTCAGGCACACTCGCGTCATAAATTATTTCAGCCGCTCTTTAATGAATCATTCTCTCTACATGACCAAACCATCGTAAAAGATCTTTCACAGCTTTGTCGATAATGCTCTTCTCAGCCATGCATTCTTCTCGAATTCGACATTAGTGCAACAATAATACCTATTGTCCCGTATTATGTTTTGAAATTCGACATGTATTGCGCTAGGTCCCTAGGCCACGGTACATGGTGCCGTGGTTATGGGGACTGTTCAGAATTAATGCCACCCCATGGAGGTGCATGGCCTGCAGTGTGGAGTATAGAGCCTTCGTGCTGCGTCTGCAGCGATAGAACCTCCAAATTGCTGAGGGAAAACGTTTTCAAGCTTTAGGTTTAAACACTTTGAGAATAAAAAATGTAACAAAATTACTACCTGTGTGTTTTATGAATATTGTTGTAAACGGTTTTATAATCTTTAAGTTATGAGTTACCATTTTTTTTTTCGTATAGTAAGTAGTATTACAAAATTTAATGCTTAGAGCATATTCTGAACTATGTTTAGAGTGTGCCTTGAATCCATGTTTTATATTTTAAATATAAGTATATTTTTTATTATTTTATTTATATTATTTTATTCGTCAAAATTGATCTACAGAAATGTCGAAGTAACGTCAGGAGCTCAATGCCCTGACCTCCGCTTAGAATAGAATACAATACAATAGTTATATATTTAGATCTAATATAGCTCTACGGGTTTCACATTAAATGAATTTAAATTAAATGAGTGATACCTCTTTACAAAATAAATGTATTTTTAATAGGGGTATTTTTGGTATGATCCTATGGAGAAAAACCCGTCAGTGACAACCAATAAAAACACACTGTAGTACATATTTTATGAGAGACTTGTCAAAAATCCAACTCAAAGCCTAAAGAAGATTAACATGCCTAGTAACTTCTTCGGCAAATGACGGAAAACTGCGTTATTATATTCAACAAGTAAATATCCATTAACTGAATAACTGAAAATAAAGCTTGCGGGAGTTCGAAATTAAATTGTGCTTTTCCTGCCTTTCTTTGCTAATCTATTACATCTAGCCATCTCATTTTATGACTCTAAACAGTAGGTTTACAAAGGAGGCTGAAGATGAAATGAGTGATCTCCATTTAAAATGGCTGCACTTTACTCCCACGAATCGTGCTCAATATAAGTATGTATATCTATACAGTAGGCATAAAAATTATCCAGGAATTTAGAAACTGTATTCAATATCGATGTTTGTATAGAAGCAACAATTTATGTTGACTTATTATGTTGTTTATGTATTTAAAAACATTACCTTGTCTTAAATTTTTTAAACAAAAGAAAAGTCAGCTACAATATTCTATGATACCATAAAAAAAGTACACGGATAAATGAAATTAGAATGCACCTCTGTAGTAAAATACTAATATAAAAACTTTAAAATGTGTAATAATAGTTAAATGAAATCTATATAAACAAAAAAAAATACCAAAGCTTCTTATATTCATGAAAACAATAATCAAAATCCCGTTTACAACAAATACCTTTAGTACCTACCTTGTTAGAAACCTTTGCCCATTCAATTTCTATACTGAGACAACTATAAAAAAACAAACTTAAGACTTATCTCCGGTAAATAATTTAATTGAAAAATAACAAATTATTTACTGTCTACGAGATATGTCGTATGAAAGTTTTTTTTTTTTTTTTTAGAAAAAAAAATAAACATTTGAGCTCTTATGTTATACTCAAACATTTCCATTTTGGACTGCTTTCAAATAGTCGGAAATAACTGTGCCAGAAAGCAGGAAACAAGTTGTGTTGGAGTGGGATTCGAACCTAGAGATTCTAATCTGGAATCCCCGAATCTACCGCTAGACCACAACCCGGTTTGATAGCACACTTTACATTTAAAAAAATTCTCATCAGTTTTACAAGCCTCAGTATAAGCCATTGATTCACTATACTGTCATTTTACTTTTGAGACAAAAACCATTATATTCTGCGGCGAGTATTTTGATATAAATAACAGGACTAATTATAGCCCCTTCATCACACAAAAATGCAAGCAAATTTTTTAGAACCTTTTCTACGTCATTTTATTTAAATTTCACATGTAAAAAACAATAAAATAGTAAGTGGTCTACTATAACCTATTTAATACGTATAATTTATAATTAAATTTCAGACAGTGAATCCATCTCACGAGAATTATTATGTCTTACAACCCAACATGAGTCCAGTTTATAAACAACACCGAACCATTTGTCAAGCTTTGTTTAGACTGGTATTTATTTTTGGTACTCCTAAACACGAACCCTGTGTCACCTATCATAACCAATCGTGTTACTCGTGCTTAGACTCTAAGTAAACTTATTCTCTAGGATAGGTCACGCTTCTTTCTTTTACTAGAGCCGGACTGTTAACATATTAAGACTAAATATATATTTTTCTTACGTTTTCTAACTGACGAATAAAACATAGGTATAATAGTTCACTAATAAACATTTGATTCGAGACATGAATAATTAGGTAAACGGAAAAACGTTTTATATAAAATTAAAATAAATTGGTTTTTTTTAAATACGCAATCTTGATATTAGCGTAATATATGTACAATATGTATATAATATTTACATGTTCATAAAAAAAAATTCGACCGTTTTATTAGTATTGAAAATCATAACATACAAAACATGGCTGTTTACTGTATACATGACAAAAAACCTTAGAAGTCGTACTGAAAATATTAAACAAAAAGGTTTTTTAAATTTATTTATTTATTACATATTATAATTTACATTTTAGATCTATGAAATACCTCACTGGGCAATACCCGTGCTGAGGTATTCATTTACAATACTTTTTTTTTTCCTTGTAGGTAGTATAAAATTTTATAAAATACTAAACATCTATTTTTGGTGGGGTGACCATCTCAAGACACTTCTCTGGGCCCATCTCGTGAAGCCAATTTTTCGCGAATAGACAAAATTTATTTTAACTTTTTTTCTAATTTATTTTCAGGTGGGATTGTAAATTCTGGGAGCTAGATATATATGTGACTTCTTTGACCAAATGCGGTTTTCATTTTAGGTGTCACATATAACTTTTACTTCTTGTGTTGTAGATGGTATTTTTTATGTTTCCACCATCTACATGGACATGAACTAGTAGTGCCTTTGCATATAGTTGCCTGGCATTCAGTTCGCCTTCTCGTTCAAACACCTCCACTGTGGACGTTCTGATCGGGACCCCGAAAAGTGCCTTAAGGACCATTTTTGTGCTATTTCTAATTAATGAATAGGTTTTTGGTTTGCCCCACCCCACACAATTATACCATATTCCAACAATGATTGGCACAATGAAAAGTATATACTTTTAAGGGTTTTTTTGTCTAAAATATTACGGATTGTGTTAAAGATTTAACAATTTTCTTAATTACTATTATTACTATTTGGACAATGGTGGTTTCATTATTTCTGACCCTGTGAGTGGGTTCACGAGTATGGAAAATAAGTTTCCCTCCGTGATGCATCTCTGCCCTAACCTAACTGACGACTTCCTGGACGACCTGCAAAAAGATGAAAGGACAGCTAGGAACCGACATCCCAAGAGGCAGCGTCGAATGAGACAAATACAGACCCTTAGGTCTTACTTAAGAAGAGTAAAGCTTACTAGTAAAATTGTCTATACATATCAGAACGTGAATGTAAATGTTCAACAACTTACCCACTTTGACTCCTGATTGTCCATTTTCTCTTTTTCTAAATAAATGTATTAAAACAACATGCAACTAATATAATTCTTACCTTAGTGTAAACTCAACCTGCCCCAGGTGTCAAAAGCTCGACCAATTATAACGTGCATAATATGGAAGAAAAGCTATTTTTCTGATGTTTTTAAGTTTGAAAATAC
This sequence comes from Micrasema minimum, assembly GCA_022494985.1. Taxonomy (NCBI): domain Eukaryota; kingdom Metazoa; phylum Arthropoda; class Insecta; order Trichoptera; family Brachycentridae; genus Micrasema; species Micrasema minimum. The sequence continues at coordinate 76,383 of JAGVSP010001115.1, forward strand.
TTCCAGAAGCCCAACTCATTTCCATAATTTTATCGTTAATTTTTGGTTGAATTTTTAGGTATCACGAAATAGTTACTGTCTACTTTATCATGTTGAATGAACATTTATAATTAAAGGTTTTCCAATGATTTTATAAATAGTTGTATCATTTGTAGTAGTTTATTTGAAATGTTTTCACTATAATTCATTGAACTGGGTTTGAAGCCGAAGACTGATAATCTTGCCTTTATGTAATAAAAATGATCAAGATATACTGATCGTGGTGTTCTAATGCAGTGCCCTATGCACAGGTGCGCAAAGGGAAATACTGCTTACTAATTATTATTAGTTTTTCAATTCTCGTATGTCAGTACTTAAACTAATCCGTATGTATCCGTTGAAAATTATCCCTTTCAGTTGTCTAGGGTATGTTTTTTTACTTCAGGTTTTATGCTAAATTGACTTAAAATAGTCAACTTACACCAATTGTGCGTTCAAGTTGAGCGTCTTGATTCTCCTTTCCAATACTGCCCTAAGTTCTTTCTTAATCGCTTTATCTTCTATGAAATTATGAAGATGATGAAATAAGTTGAATTTTGTATTATTATAATTTACCGTTTTATAAAATGTAAAACCATTTCAAACTCAAGAGATTTTTCAACAGTATGATTTCTACGACATCATAATTAGAATAATTTTGTTATTAAATTATTATTTTCAGACAAAATATAAAGAAAAAAGATTCTAATCCGGTCCTGTCCAGGGCGCGATGCACAGGGTGCTATTAGCGGGTTAGCGTAGGCTGTGTTTTAATTCAGACGAGGTCGCCATGGCAACCTGTACAGCGAACTGCGTGCAAATCGGAGGCACGAAGACGCTTCACGAGCCGACCCTGGGCTGAGCGATCCGGAGCTAAACCCGACAACTAAACGGTGGGAGGTATTACGGCCTGTTGGACTAAGTACTAAGCCAGTGGCGTCTGGTACTAAGAGAGATTAGAAGAAAATATAGAAAGATCATCTATATCGATGGATCAGTGTAAAAACGCACTAGATTGATTGAAAAAGCTGTCGAACATACCTATCACCAAAAAGCATCCACCATGGCCAAACCATACTTTCAATTTGACATCTCAACAGAGACGAAAAGTTTGGAAGGGAATATGGATATCTAGGCATTTACAGGGCTTTATGACCTGTCACTGGCTGGGTTAAGTGGCCACTTGATGTATTACAACACTCCCCATTTCACCTAGTATTTGATATCCATATCTGCCAATATCAGAACTTGTATATATACAAAATGGCGCGACGCTTCACATGTGAACACTCTCTGTCGTCGATTGAGAAAATTGCTAAGCACTTTAGCAGAAACCTTTATGATATTGGCAGATATGGATATCAAATACTAGTTGAAATGGGGAATGTTGTAATACATCAAGTGGCCACTTAACCCAGCCAGTGACAGGTCATAAGCCCTGTGAATGCCTAGATATCCATATTCCCTTCCAAACTTCTCGTCTCTGTTGAGATGTCAAATTGTAATTATTAGCCCGTAATGGGTGAAATCCAGTTTTTGTCTACAAGTATTTGGACACACTCAAAATGTTGTTTATAAACTTTACTTTCTTCACTTTTTGGAAGAGAAAACAAAAATAAGGTAGGTTAATCAAGCTTATTATTATTCATATCGATAAAAATTATAATTGACATGTCATTTCCGTTTATTTTTACTGCAGTTTTTCACGTGGATTATAATCTTATTTTATAAATATAGATCTGATGTAGGTACCTAACTCACGCAACCGAAATTAACCATCGATAATTTTACAACATACAACTATATACTTCTATTATATTATTGGTTGGTACATTAAAGGTATACCTACCTAGGCAGTGAAATAATATTCATTTAATTAAACTTAAAAATGCGATCTCCATGACTCTGGGTAGTTAACGGTAAGCAACGTAAATTTATTTATATGATAATTAAATTAATTTTTTAATGTGTACAAATACTAGACTTGTACACAAATTACTGGAAAATAAAATTTATTATTGATATCTCAACAGAGACAGAGAAAGTCTGAAAACGCATATGGATTATCTAGACCGTTTACAGGGCTTATGACCTGTCATTGCTGGGTTAAGTACCCACTATGATATATTCTACCAGACATTCCCATTCCCGCCCATCATCTGATAACCATATAGGACACATTTCGAAACTTGTACATACAATAATATATTGTTTTCTTATTCAACTTTCCACATTTCTAAGAGATTTTTTACTGGAGACATCCGTTGAGAAATTTTCTAAGCAGTTTAACTATTCTTTTTTTCTTTTGCAGGTGAGATTAAAATTGAGTTTAATCACCGAACGTTACTTAGCAACATTTTTTTTTTTGGAACTTTGTCATATGAATATTATTAGATTTATGTAAAAAAATCAGGAGAATATTTGAAAAATTAATTCAGAAGAATATTTGCGTAACTCCAAAATGGCAGGTAGGTGATACAATTCTGATAAACGAAACTATTTTTTAAAGATATTTTTATAGGGTAAAGTTTCAAAGTAATAGTTTTAAAGGTTGAACTAATGGTACTAATACTACAACTTTCCTTTATCTACACTAAATGGTGCATAGGGCACTTACATTGAAGGAAAGATGATCAGCCCTACTACTTCTATGCCAGTCCAGAGCACTGCTACACATGAAATATTGATAAAAGAACCACGTGTTATTTCTTATTTCATGTTGACCCCCATAGTAAAATCCGTGACCTCATGAAAGCCCGAAGTGATTACCACTACATCAAGAGGCGGATAACCACCATGAACTTCTTTCTAACTTTTGATCTTAATTCCTAGAAAAACTCTAAGAAACAACCCTCTTCTCTATACTCCTCTTGTACATTCAAATTAAAGAAAAAAATCAAAATGGCGAGCTTTCGATAACTTTAATAAAATTTCTAAATCATAATAATGGTGGAATAACGATGGTGATGCGCGGCGTTTGCTTTCCGAGTGGAATAGCATTTTGTTTCGTTTGCATTTAATTAACATTTTATTTGAGTTTTAACTAACTCTTCTGTATATTTTATATCTAGTATCTGCTGTCATCCGGCGAAGGCGTTTCGGCTGGCTAGGCCATGTACTACGTATGCCTCCCGAGAGCCTTAACCATGCTTGCATCTGTTACAAGGCATCAGCTTCTCGGCGTCCTGGTCGTCCCCTGTTTGACAATTTGTCGGGCAGTTTGCGTCAGAGCTGCGGGACGTAGACTTGACTTGGGAGGATGCACGGGAGCTGGCGGCTCCGATCGCTTGGCCCCCCCTGGAGGCAGTTTTTGGAATCCATTATGATACACATAGGGAGCGGATATGGTATGATGATATATCTAGTAATTTTATGATTAGAATGTTTTTTTACTTTTTTTTACTCTACTTGTGAAAACTTTAATGGGTTTTTATTCGGTTTTTTTATTAATGTTAACTCTTAATAAAAAAAAATACAAAATGATTGCATTTTGATGTAGGAACCGGAGTAGAATTTTTAAGATACTGTTTAGTTTATGGCTGGTTCCTTAGCCCCCAATCCACCTGCGAAATCGGATGTTATAGGCAGGTGGCATCTTTGTCCGCATTTGTGTTTCTTCCTGGAATTTATATGTACCGTCTAGAATGCATTAGAGCAGTGTTTCCCAACCTGTGGTCCGCGGACCCCTGGGGGTCCGCAAATATATGTATGGGGGTCCGCAGTCACATCTCTGGACACGGCACAAGAATACCAACTAATTGAAATTTCTTGTGATTCTGCAATAAAATGTTATTTTAAAGAATCCACATTATCAAGTTTTTGGGTTTTTGTAAAGAAAGATTACAAGGGATTTAGCAGAAGAAGCATTAAAACATTTTACTGCTTTTTTCAAGCACGTACCTATGTGAAAAGGCATTCTCTGCTCTTGTTTACACTAAAAACAAATACAGAAATAGATTGCAAGTAGAATCCGATCTGAGACTACAACTGAGTAGTAACATCAACCCAAACATTACTAATTTAGTTTTAAAAAGCAACACCAACCTTCACATTAATAGAGTCTGGTCAGGATATTTTTATATTAGCGAATATATGTTAAGATAAGACCCTATTAACCGTGTTGGTGTTGCTGTTGTGCGTTAATTATTAACGTATTTTTATTATTTTTTAAATTTTGTATTTGTAGTAGGAACTATTATAAAGTAAATGGTCCCAAAATTTATTGCTGTTTTGTTTTTACTAAGGGGGTCCTTGAAAATTGTGCTTGATTTCCTAGGGGTCCGCGACTGAAAAAGGTTGGGAAACGCTGCATTAGAGAACAAGCCACTCATTACGGCGCACTGCAAACGTTGATACTTTGTATAACACATTGTAAATTATGAAATAATAATCACGGACAAGTCATTATTATTAACGGACAATGGCGGCGCGATCGAGGACAGTTCGAAAAAAAAAAACTTTCTTAGGTATCGCTTAGATGGGCAGTGTGTGTAAGAGCAATGAATAATCTGCAGACAATTTTTATGAATGGTCTTGTTACTTATTTACTTTTTTTTCGCTTTATTATATTTAACGCTTATACGGTACTGACTGTTTGATCTTATATTTGAATTGTAAATAATTATGTATGTATATTTTTAGTAAATAAAGTTGATGCAGGGCACTAAGGGGAATGTAGGGCAGGGGCATCGTGATTTCTTTTGACTTGAGCGATGCCCCTGGCCTTGATTAACTTCACTTTACTTGTTTTGTTCACAATTTAAATAAGTAGTAAAAACGCTAAAAAATGTCGTGGCTGCCAGTCTCTCAGTAGCTCAATCACAGATGACTATCGACGTGCTAATAAGCAACGTGATAACGATTTCTCACCACGGATGTTTTAACGTTTTCGCGATCACAATGGAACATCCGTTAAAAATTATCGATCGGGATTATTATATTTTTTAATATTGCCACATTTTAAACCTGATGCTTGGCAACACCTAATATTAAATGTCAAAATTTAAAATATATACGTTTTGCGACATTATACGTATCGAATAATGTTTAAATACCGTTTTAAATATGGAAAATACGCCAAAACTGTAAGTAAAGTAAAATAATTTAGTTCTGTAGAGTTTTTAATTGTTTTGTGCACAATTTATCATGCAAATTTATTTGCTTTAAATTAATTTGAGAAAGCAATAAAACGAAACGTTTGTCAAAGTATGCATTTGATCTATGGTGCTTGGCAACGCGACCGTGATATGAACGTATGTTCATTGTGATCGGTCAAATGCTTAGCACATTTTTAAGCACGTCGACAATCATATGTGATTAAGCTACTGGACTCTATAACATCCGTGGGTGGTGGTGGGCTCATTCCCCTCAATAGACAATTTGTAGACAAAACAAATGAACTATAAATTTATCTTTCGACGTATCAAATGTTTTGTTTATTTTTTTATTTTTTATTATTTCTATCTAGGGATGTTCCAAAAACCTATTATACAAGATCCAAGAGAACTCGACGTATGCATTTTTGGAATGAAATCTTTTACTGAAACCCAAATTTTTCACTTATCGCTTATTGTCCGCTTTCGTCCGCCTCGTAGCACCGAGGTAGCGCATTTGGCTACCGTGGTCGCGGGTTCAATTCCCGTAAGTGGTCAACTAAAAATATTTATTTACATATGATTATAAAACCCAGCCAATGACAGGTCATAAGCCTTGTAAACGCCTAGATAACCCACATTCGTTTCCAGAGTTTCTCTTTCTCTGTTGAGATATCAATAATATCTGATATCAGCCCTGCATGGGTATAATCCAGTAATTTGTCTACAAAATTTTGTTGTTATTCATATTAATATTTCATGTGTGATACGTTGTACCTACTGGTACTGAAGAGCAAGACTGATCATGGTACTTTCATGTAATAAAATTATCAAGATACACGGCACTTGGTGTATCAATGCGGTGCCCTATGCACCATTAGGTGCTGATAAGGGAAAGTGGTAGTGGTAGTAATCGCTTATTCATTATCCGATTTACAAACAGATTGCACGGATGGTGTTGTAATTTTTTGAAATTAATGTTGGAAGCACTCACTTTGTAGTTATTCATTATAAACTATTTAAATGAAAACACTTTGTTTTTAACTACTTTTTTTATTTTTTTTATTTAAACTCCCGACCGGTTCGAAACAACACGTGTCTCTTTGTCAAGGGTACAAGAATGAATGAAATTGGATAATGAAGTAAGTTGTGTCAGTGCATATGTTCAATGGTCAGGTCTATTGTTTGTCTAAGGTTGAGAGATGAATGGATGGGTGGGGTAATTTATGACTTTTTTTTTTTTATTTTTATGGATTAGTATTTTTAAGTTAGAAGGGGGCTGTAGGAAATATTATTTATTTGATTATTTATTAAGTTGCGATTATTATTTAAAGACTTTTTTATTTCAAAAATTTCTAAATTGTCTAATTTTAATAGTTTATGTTCTACATGTAACACTTAGTGTTTTCATTTAATAGTTTGTTATTTTTTGTTTATTTATTTTTTATTCACAGTAAATTTTGTGTGCTACAAGTCTCTTGTGGTCGAAGATTTTAAGTTACTAACTATTCTTATTACTTACGTAAACTAGCATTTAAATCTTTTTATAAAATAATGAGATGATTACTGTGTCGTAAATATAATGTTGGTTTACTTCAGTTTTCGCGGATTAGAATTATTATTACACTGTTTTAAATAAATTTAAAATGTTCTACGTAATTTATTAATAATTATTAGGCTGCTCATGACAACAAAGAGCCATATCACATTTTTAAAATTCAGAAAAGAAACCTTTACCTATAAATATTCATCATTGTGATACGTTCACAGAACAGAAAAATGAACTAAGGTTGCGAAATCAATAATTTATTGAATTTTCAAAGATTATATTAATTAATTAGATTAAATATTTTTTAAGTTATTTTTTTATGGAAATGTTTTATTTAATTTATTCATTTACGATTGTATTACACTATTTACACTTGGGTATGCCTAAATTTAAGTCTAATTAAGTTGTTTTTTTTTAGACATGAATTGTACATCAAATTGTTTAATCAAACGGATTCTACAAGCCACTTCATTTTATAAGTCGACAAATTATACTTTTTTAAACATTGCTTGTTGTTGTTTAACGTTTTCCAAAAAAAATATCCAACAGTTATTCTGAATTGGTAATACAATATCATTATAATTATATTTAATTTAGAAATGATAATTTTTGCATTAATTACACATACCTGTAAGTTTAATCTTAACTGTCAGAAAAAATGGGTCAGGGTAAACAATAAAACATCGCAAATATTTGGGAAGAAATTTGAATGTAGTTTTCACGTTTTAAAAGCTCAGTGAAATAAATAAACGATGAAAATCTGCATACTCGCGCGGGAAGCGTTAACTTTGGGGAGGTTTAAACAGGTATCAGTTTTGGTTTAGGCTAAAAATTATCCCAACCCTGTACCAAAACGCGATACAACCCTGTCTATGCTTATATACAACCCTACAACGAGACAGCCTTATCACCCCTTAAACTACAATCAAATATAACCCAAAAGCACCTTGTAAATAAAGGTTGAAATTCTTAATGCTCGTATTTCACGTACTACGGTTTTGCTTTGTGCGGGCGAAAATTCTCAAGCAGTGCACGAAAGCCTTCGTGAGGGTTGTGCAGTATTCAGTACAGCCTGAATTGGAAAAGAAATAAGAAAAATACAAAGAGTGATGGCTATGCGTTTTGGCGAAGGGAGAAAAACTGCTGTAAAAAACGGCATTTTCTATTGGATTAAATTTTCATTTTAAAAAAAATTAGCGAATTCAACACGAAACCCAAAATTACTACCTACTTTAAATTTATGATTATTGATGACTTATAGTTTTTTATTATCTTTAAATAATCGTTATTTTATGGGTTTAACTCCATTGGTGAAGGCGTAGAACCTAAACGATATTTTTATGCGATGAGTCTGGAGATTGATCTATTCGTGACAGGTGACAGATGTTTTGCAATTCTAAATGCGTTTCTACGCAAAAAGCGTTGAATAAAAATTAGTCTTCAAACGTGTATTTGTATCCAATATCTTTTTTAAGTTTATTGATGTACTTTTAATCAAGATCAATAGATTATACATATACATTCAACATCAGGAGTACTAATGCCATTATTTATTAATTAAATGTTAAATCCAACCCACTATCTTTGACAATAAAGTTGAATATGGTTACCAAGCATAGATTTTAAATTGAATTACCAACCCAGCGTAGGTATTTCAAAAAATAACCAATTAGCTCTTTAATTATTGTTTTTTGGGCAATTTATTAGAGCGAATCGAAATGCTCTGCAGAAAAGGTTTTAAAACAACCGTCAGTGTTCAAAAATGCAGGTTGTATTTAACAAGCCTACCTTGTTGAACTGGAGGCTGTGATATATACAAGTAGGGGTGGTACAAGGGGAGGATAAGACGCGTCTCGAGAGCACCAGGGCGCGTGTAGGCACAATGGACGTCGCACTCTGCGATTGAAAGCTGCTGCGCATAAAGCCTATTGTACCTGTGACAGGAAGTGGGTTTTTGTTACAAAAGATTTTTCCGAACAAAAAAACAAGTCTTGCTGCTTAAAAAAGGATGTAATATACTTCTTAAAGGTGCATATTATTTACTTATTTATTTAAAACTAAAAGGCACCCAACTTGATTTGACAAGTAATGACATATTTTGATGGCTTACAGCATTAGAGCTAATTTAGAGCTAAAATTTCCACATTAAATACTATATTAAAACATGCGGACCTTCCTGATATATAGTTTGTAGTGTAATCTTAGATTTATACTGTAACGTAGAGGGTGAGAGGCTTGCCTGATTGGCTCCACAACCTCAGACGCTCACCTGCATAGCTCAATCAGTTAGCAAAAGACTCACGAAAAATTTATAAAAAGTAAAAAAGCAAGGATTGAAATACCACAGAGTTCAGAATATAAATAAAAACAAAGCTATAGAAATTCAATGTGTGTAATTAAAATATAAGTAATGTTTACAAGGTTAAGAAGATGTGTGAGGCACGGTAAGTACATTAGTCGTTATAATGTTGACAGAGATAATAACAAAGATTATAATTGCAAATATACGGTTGAAAAATTTAAGTAATGAATCCATCCATCGATTCATTTCATACTGGATTTACAATTAAAAACAGTTTTACATGAAGTAAGAAAAAAAAAAGGCATGTGAGTGAACAAGTGATTTGGGGTTAAGAAATTTTTTTTTGTAAGGGAAAAATTTGAAGAGAGGTGAAAAATCCAAGTACTATTTTGCAGGCCCCAATCGGACCTGCCGGGTTTTTAAAGCCTTTGGGTTTTTAATTTTAAAGGGGCCTTTTGAGGGAATTTAAAAAATTTTT
>JAGVSP010001116.1:0-46100 GCA_022494985.1 Micrasema minimum
TATAATTTTATTACTATCTTGAAAAGGTAGCATAGCATAAGCCTATATAGATAAATAATGCATCTCCGTGAATAATAATGCACGTTATATCTGTAGAATAATACATATTATCTAGTTATATACATTATAAAGTAGGGGAAAGTGGTAACTTAAGACGGCCAGGGTGTTCGTATCGCGTTAAGTAATCTTAACTTATTTACATACTACGGACCGCCACGTGTTGCGAAGGGGAAACACGTGTCTAGCTTAAGTTATCATTCAATCGCCATAGATTTATCTTCTATCCGGATTCTGCGAGAAATCTTTAAACAAGACGAGAGGGGTGGATTGATACATGATGGTAATAAGGGTATGTAGAAACAAGATGGTCTTATAAATAAAAACATGTAATCAGGAAATTAGTTTCGATAGGTGGAGTTGAAGGTGTGTAGTTAAAATTGTTTCTAAGTGTGCTACGAATTTTTAGCTAATATATTGAGAAGATGTGCACCGATATTCGACAGATAGAATTTATTTGTACTCAGAAATCGGGCAGATATTAATGGAATATTTCTAATCTTATCTACCAACCATGTGCGTTTTTGTTATCCAATATTTTTGTATAAAGTACATAGGTATTTATGTGCATACGTTTTTGCATAGTAATTTGTGTGCCAATAGTTTGGTTGGACTGGCTACGACGTATGATCATTTTAAATATATCAATTATCACTGCCATTGGTGTAACAATGCTCTACATACCATAACGGGAGAAAAAGGAGAACATTTGGTCAATAAAAATCAATTTGTGCCCTAATATTTGGCTAATAAGAAATTAAAATATTTAAAAAATACTTTCATTTTATTTTACGTAATCTATGTAAAAATAGTTTCAGAAAAGGAACGCATTTAAACTTCATTTCCAGTGAATATATGTATAGTATTAACACAATAGTACTGACACTATACAAATTAATATGTAACTAAGTAGGTACACGTATATTGCCAGACAACTCGGTAAATCACACCGACCAAATTCCCACAAAAAAGCGGCTTAACTATTACTTCTGTAATTTATATCCCCTACTCATTTGATGCCTCCTTTGTACGTAATCCACCCCTTATATCTGGTTCTGGTATTTTATGGCTAATAAAACATATAATTTTAAGGTAGCCGACCAAAATGAGACATTACTTGGGTAAGATTTTGAAAAATACTGGCCACGTGGCGTAAGGGGAGAATTCAAGGGTTTGTGATTTTAAAAAGATCGTTATCAGTTCAAATAAATGTATTCAGATCAGGCTTTCTCTCCAATTAAGGTTGCGGTCGGTATTAATTACACTATTAATGTTGTAAAGTAAGTGATATACTAGTTTTAAACATAAAATACCTTTTTTAATATTTCGAGAATAAAATCAACCTGAATGATTTGTCGATTTATATGTAATGTTTGTGAATCTACGATAAAATAAATTGACGTAATTATTTTAAATAAAATGCCAACAATATTTATTTTTATATCTCTACAGAGATAAGGTGGATTTTTTTCGAATTCGGGAATATGGATATTCGAGCGTTTTCAGGGCTTCTGACCTGGGTTATTGGCTGGGTTAAGTGGCCAATTGACGTTCTACAGTATTCCCTAATTCCGCTTATTAGCGAATATCCACAAGAAGAATTCAAAATATTTATTACTAATTAGGTATAAGATATGATTATATTGATTTCTAATCATATTTAATTAATAAAAATTAGTCAATGAGAACGTTTGTATGGCAGCCAACGTAGAGTAATGGACAAAAAGCAGGACTCTACACATTGGTTATAGTTTAAACTACCGATAATGATTTTTTTGTAAAAAAAAAAATGTTTCATTGCTGGGTGTTATGAGAATTTGAATAATCAAACGATTTATATTTACCACATCAGGAAAAATCATAAAACATACCTGAAACAATTTAAAACATACCTGAAACAAAAAAAACATGAATTAATTTGATTAATGAATTATGACTTATAAACCAATTCACTACATGCAATTCAATATTTAACAAATAAATGTCTCGGTTCCTAGTAAAAAAATATAAGACGGGTGTTTGGGCGGGGTTGAGCGTTTCAAATAAACATTTCTTCCCTTTGACGAACGCTCTTAATTTCCTTATTTCTAGAAACATTTCACAGGATATTTCGTCCTTTAAACTCGCTTGCGTTCACAAAAATAACGACCATCCTGGATGATTACAGGAGACTGGATAGTCGTGATATTATGTAAAGGAGGGAAGCCTTTTGAAAACAGGGTGGGTTTGGTCATTGAAATAAAATACTGGGCGAGAGGTGTAAAGAGGGATGAAAGGGAGGGGTGTATGTAGATGCATTCATTTTACTTGATGGTGAAATTGGCAAACAAGCGATTCTCAAAACAAACCAAAGTGTAAACTGCATCCTAAATTTTGTCGTAAAACTCGTAATTTGTGTTTAAATGATAATAGACCAGTCAATATAAATATGTTTGTATAGAGTAGGTTGCATTAATTGCACTTCAGGGATAATGTTAGAATATAAAAAATAAATATATGGAAAACGTGCATAGGGCACTGCATTGGTACACCAATCGCAGTGTATATTGATTATTTTTATTACATGAAGGTAGGATGAAATTTCATATTAATATGAAAATCACAAGTAAATAAATATTTCATGTTGAACCCCTGCGGGAATCGAACCCGCAAACTCATGCACGGAAGCTAATTGGGCTACCACAATGCTGCAAGACGGACTTTTATGTATTAGGCAACAAACCTAGTTATTTTATAATTATAAACATCAAACATGGACTTGAGGTGTTTTTAAAACTACTGCTTTCCCTTATCCGCATTTAATGGTGCATAGGACACTGCATTGGTGTACCATGTGCGATGTATCTTGATTAATTTTATAACGTGAGGTAGGATGATCAGTCTTACGCTTTAAAGCACTCATCTGAAATTTTAATTACGTTGAAAAGCTGTGAGCCGAACTACATTTCCAGCACAAACAAGAGCTTTTCCACGAATTCGTCCGGAATACCATTACTTTAATACAACTGAAAGCTCCCACCGAACTTACATCGTGCAGAATATTGTACGGGATTATGAAGCTACAGTGCGTCAGTATAAAAGTGTTAAAAGTAGATTTTCAAACACTTTTTTTAATGTCAACAGCCAGCGTCACCACCAACGCTTTGTTTGAAGCGACGGACGCGTTGTATCACGCTAACATAGTACACAGAGACTGCTCTAAAGGAAATTGAATTTTTTCGCTTTTGCGAAAGTTTTTAGGTTTGTTTTTCGGCTTTGCAAATAAAAGTTGTGTAGTATCAAATGTAATTCACCCCGTTGACGCCATTATTTGCGGAATATTGTGATATCTATAGTTAATTAACACAAGAATATACAACTCCAAAATTAATTAATTCATGCCTTGCATAACGTATTGATGTACATGTTTAAATACGATGCATGTATAAAATACAATTTTGTACGTAAAACGACTTTAACTCTTAAATATTTTTCTAAAAACCTCATACTAAGCATTTTATTGAATTATTACAGTTTTTTATTTTTGCCCTAAGCGCTAAGCGCTAAAAATTTGGACAGTAAAATATATTTAGTAACTTATCAATAAAACTACATAAATAGAACCAAATATGAATTTATTTAGAATTCAAATTATTGTTTTAAAAAGGGTTTTGGAAATAAAGCAACATTTGATTATTTCAAACGATAAGTGTTTTACAATTTAACATCTCAACAGAGAGTTTAGAAGAAAATATGGATCTAGGCGTTTACAGGGCTTATGACCTGTCATTGGCTGGGTTAAGTGGCCACTTAATGTATTACAACATTCCCTATTTCACCCAGTATTTGATATCCATATCTGCCAATTATCAGAACTTGTATATAGACAGTGAAACACACTTAGCCCAGTATGTATTATACACTTAACCCAGCCAATGACAGGTCATAAGCCCTGTAAACGCCTAGATATCCATATTCCCTTCCAAATTTTTCATCTCTGTTGAGATGTCAAATTGTAATTATTAGCCCGTAATGTGTGAAATCCAGTTTTTGTCTGCAAGTATTTGGACATACTCAAAATGTTGTTGATAAATGTTTTATTGACTAGAAAATATGTAGATAAGTCAATCAATCTGTTTAGAAGTGAAGACTTTACTTTTTAAATCATATTTCTAGCACAATGAAAATCAAATAAATATCAAGGTACATTAATTTCATCGAATTGTTGCCATTTTTTGCAGTCGCTATTGTACCATTTAATAAAAGGAACAATGTCAATAATTAATTGCCCTAATTATTTATATTATCAAAGAATGAGAAACAGTAATAAAACGAATCATTATTCCTGTAGAGATTTTCTTCCAATTATCAACCCGACCTTCAATCTATCGGTAAACTTGACTTGGGGGAGGAAACTTATTCGGTTCGTTTCATTCTATTAGTAACATGGAAAATGTTTTATGTATCAATGTATCTTGGATGTTTTCGTTTGTAGCGGTGTTGGCCTCCCATGAAATGGAAAAAGCTCCTTATCTGACGGCCGATTCAAAGCTCGTGTGGAGGGTATCGGAATATTGAGAGAATAAATTGAAACATTATTTTTATTCCCGGCAGACGTTCGGTGGATTAATGTGCAAGATTAAGCAATAAATATGATAGATTATTTTATTTTCCAAGCTTTTATGGTAAATTATCTTGTTAAGGAATAATTGGTTTCTTTTACGATCTAATTTATTAAAAATAAAAAAAAAATGTAATTAAGCAGACGAGAGATTAAGTAAGAAATTCCAGTACTAGTTTTTGTGAAGTAAGTAGGTCCACTTAATTTTTGTAGTGATACATAAATAAAATCCACCACTTATTACTTTGCAACTTAAATGTAGTGTCCTATAAATAATAATAAAAAATTCTTTCAAGCATATTGAGGAAAACTTTGCAACAATATATAATGGACTGGTAGGTGATAATTATTTTTAGCGATTTGAAATGACTTTTTTCAAATCAAAAAAAATCCTCTAAAACATGCGGTGTTGAAACGTAATTTAAGACCCCTGACCTTGCGCATGTATACGTCATTCACAATAGGGGCGTTAAAAGTCACTTGTAATTTCGTGTTATGAATACATATAATTTTATAGATTGATCATTGTGTTTTAAATCGTTGGAATTGTAAAATATACTTTAAATATTTATAACGTTTTCAAGAATAAATATCGGGAAAACAATTGAACTGGTCTAGACCCACTTATTTGCGCATGTTATCACAAAACTGTTATTATTTTAATGTACTGTTTAGTAATCTAAATAAAAAAATAAAAAAAAATTAATAAATAACGGGATTTTAAAAGCGACAGTTACTGCAACAAAAAATGTACTACAAATAAAACAGTATTTTTGTTCATATTATCATATCATATTAAAATAATCAACGAAGTTACAAATTATCATAACCACACCACACAGTAAACAAATAAACTACCTAATTTAAAATTGCCGATAAATTTTGCATCCTATAATTTTGCAAATAAACTTAAAATGCAGTCTGCTGCATGGAATATTAACCGTGCAAAGGTTCTTGTATTAGCAGGCCATTGACCGCCTTGTATGGCAGGCTTTACGGGTAAATACAGGACTGCATTCAATCTTGGCTATACTAGGGGTGAGTGCCACCCCGGATCGATTATTGCCGGCCCATACCGTAAATGATTATTTTAAGAGGTGGGACTCGTTATAATCTTATACTAGAGGGAGATGCTTTTTTCAGCGAATGTAATAGAATATTATAAGGAAAATATTTTTTTGTATATGTGGTTACATTACGTATTATTATACTTGCTGAATATATTTATAACATTATATTGTAAGACATTATATAAAATATACCTACATATGTAAGAAACACACTTGTTTTGTAGTTTTACATTCTTGTGTATAATAAAAACATTATTTTAATTGTCTAATTTTGTTTCGAAAACGCGGTTAATACGTTATATTAATATTTTTATATTTAGTACCACTAAATAATTGTAATGTGTAATGAATCTAAAGTCACAATATTTCTTTTATTTTACAGTAATTATAAATAAGTAGAGTATTTTATTTAAATACTTTGGGATCACATTTACGTGAGTTTGCACGAAAGTTTAATATTATGTCTTTTACAGAAAATATGTTGACTGAAAACTTACGTAATAATTAATACTCAAAATACCATGTTGAAAATTCCCTTTCACGAATATTTGTACTAAGGCTAGATGTAACAAAATTAATTGACCGCAAGCACTTACACTTGCATACAGCATATACCAACAAAAACCTCACCCTAACTCCCACGCGAACTTCAAAAGATATAACCGGGAGATTGCTAAGGTGACGTAGGGGTATAACATTAATTACAGTGTATTATGGACCACGAAATCAATAAATCACGGCTATGCGTCACCTACTTACTTTATTGTGATTGATTATCTAGAAAAAAATAGTATTAGTTGTTTTCATTTTCATTTTTAAAATCATGTTTTTATTATATGAAGCGTCGCGCCATTTTACTGTATATTGCAGATATGGATATCAAATACTAGGTGAAATGGGAATATTGTAATACATCAAGTGGCCACTGAAGCCAGCCAATGACAGGTCATAAGCCCTGTAAATGCCTAGAAATTTATATTCCCTTCCAAACTTCTCGTCTCTGTTGAGATGTCAAATTGTAATTATTAGCCCGTAATGGGTGAAATCCAGTTTTTGTCTACAAGTATTTGGACACACTCAAAATGTTGTTAATGAAAATTAGCTGGTAAAAGTTAAAAGCATAACAAATTGAAGATTCATCTTCAGGCGTTTCCTAGTAGGTGATATAATTCGGTGAGAATCTCACTTGCAATCATAAAGGTTTCTGCTAAAATGCTTAGCAATTTTCTCAATGGATGACAGAGAGTTTTCACATGTGAAGCGTCGCGCCATTTTACTGTATATTGGCAGATATGGATATCAAATACTGGGTGAAATGGGAAATGTTGTAATACATCAAGTGGCCACTTAACTAAGCCAATGACAGGTCATCAACGCCTAGATATCCATATTCCCTTCCAAATTTCTCGTCTCTGTTGAGATGTCCAATTGTAATTATTAGCCCGTAATGGGTAAAATCCAGTTTTTGTCTACAAGTATTTGGACACACTCAAAATGTTGTTTTCATTTTTATTTATAATTAATTTGTGAGTACTCGATACTTCACGTTACCTTGATCATCTTACCGTCTTGTAAAAAAAATGATCAAGATTTACTGCACTTGGGGCACCAATGCAGTGCCTTATGCACCATTGGGTGCGGATAAGGAAAAGTAGTAGTAGTAGTTTTTTTAATGTTTAAACATTCATGTCCGTAAAACAATAAATAATTATATATATATATATAATGTAAACATGACGTAAATATTATTTTACGCATTTTAAAAAAGACTGACTGAATGTTATAACTTAATTTAACAACTATTTACTGTATTTTCAAGAAGAAAAATATAACGTTTTTAAGAAATAATTAGTTTAGAAGAGTTCTTAATTACCTCAGGTCTTTTACGTAAAATTTGGAAAATTTTCCAAAGTGATGAATATATAAAACAATCTTTATTATTATTGCTTTAATAAAGCAAAACAATTTTCCCAACTCTATCTGAAATTTTTTTTTTATAATAAAGGGTTGTTTTCTTGTTGTTTTTCTTAATTAAGTTTTTCCCAATCGGTTCTTCGGATTTCGAAAAGAAATTTCAGAACAACAATCTCGTTAATATCTGGGGAAATATAATACTGCTTTTTGAACATCCTGTTACACAATATCTATGAGGGGGTAAGAAGAGAAAAAAAAAGATTTATTTGTAGTGAAGTATGTAAAATTTGTAATGGATTTTTAAATACTAATTATTTATTGTGCGAAAGCAGTTATTGAAAAATACGTAATAACATAATATTACTTAACAGTCCTAGAAGTGTCCGCCTCGTAGCATAGTGGTGGCGCATTCGGCTACCGTGCATGAGGTTGCAGGTTCGATTCCCGTAGGGGTCAATATGCAATATTTATTTACATTTTCATGTTAATATTTCATGTGTGATACCTTGGACTGGTACTTGGTTGCCGCTTAGTGTTTGACATTGCAACGAAAAACGGATCGTTAAGAAACTTAACCCCTCACGGAACGTGGTACAATGGTAACGGATAAATTGCTTAAACAGAAAATCGGATATTAAACGAAATTTCACTTAAAAATCGTATAAAGCTTGACTAACGGATGTTTGTTAAACCGACCCTTAAAGGTTTGTAGCGTTAACGTACGTTTAATTGTTTGTTTATAAAATAGGCCCTTAAATAGGTAGCAAAATTATTGATACCTACGTATACATGGTGAAACAAAACTCGATGTACAAAATCAGTGAATCTACGTCATATTTGGAGTCAATTTTGTTAAATTTTTTAATAAAACATTTTAATAGGAATTTGTGCAATTTTATTTAATCTGAGGTACTAATACAAGCTTTTATGAGAGAAAAAAAAACATTTTTCAAGCTCAGATTCACCAGTTTTCGGGTTGTACTACGAGTTTTGCGACTCTATGTATAAAAAAACTAATTCACAGAGGATTAGAACTTACTGACCCAGTTGCGATTATAAACCATTAAACTGAGGGATGAAATGAGAAACGTTGCTTATTGCAAAGCTTGAAAGAACGACTGGATATATTTATTACTTCATGCATGTTCATTTAAAAAGACTCCAACCTCTGGGGACGCCAGAGCTGCAAGTTTTGCGCGGGGAAGATAGATGGCGCTAGCCAAAGCCGGATTCAAACCAAGCGTCGCGACGTCCTTTTTGTTTGTGAATATGTGGAATTGTGTGTCGCACATTCGCATGAACGACGACACAACTCGACATGAAATAAATTCAGATATCAAAACAGCGCATCATAAATTGTTAAGAATAGAATAAACAGTACTTTATTTTTGGATGCAGTTCATCAGATTTGCATTTAATCTGGGATTTAAATGAAATATTTATAATTGTGGTTTTATAATAATAGTGCAAGTAATACTCTGTTTCACCACCTATATTTAAGAAAATAATTTTTAAAGCTCAACTATTAATGTACCTACTAAAAAAAAACAGTAATAAACTAAAATGACAAAAAAAGATTAGCAAGCTAGATTACAAAATACCCAAGCTTGAAAAACATTTAATTAATTGTCCTGGAACCCTCGTAACATGAGTCAAGCATCTTTCTCACATCACGTGAATTGTTGTTACACAAACATGTAGGTACGGTTATATATATTTTTCACATTATCCAAAGTAGTTTTGAATTTTTTGACTTCGCTATGTTATGGTATGAAAGTGCGAAGTAAATGTGTGCATGCGGTGTTGGTTTTAATTGCTTTATAAATAACTGGACTCATTTGCAGGGGTGCGTGGAGTTGGGGAAACGTATGGTAAAAAATACTTTGAATTCAACCCCCCACAAAAGCTGCCGAAAGCGTATTCATTTAATAAATGTATGGAGTAATTGTAAATCACTGTTGTAAAGAGATTTAAATTGGAACTAACGTAAGTGAAAAATTGAGACAATTAGGAACGAAATATAAATTGCTAGCTTGGCGGGATCTAGACATGAAATTACTTTTTGATTTTTTGAATGAAATTCAAAAGTATATTTAAATGTGACTTAACTATCTTCGATTGGTTTTAAAATAAAAATAATCTTCGCTTTATTTATTGTATGTAGGTAGGTACATAAAGAAAAAGGAATATAAACATTATTTTCTAACAAGAATAAAGTTTTAAATTGAAACGCCTTAACTATTTCATTTTCTATCTAATTATGGGCTAATATATACTACATAAAGATTCACAACGATTTACCTTATTACGATCTACAAAGACTTAACACCATAATTATTCCAAGCATTAAAGTTTGTATAAAACAATAAAAAATATAGAGCTAGAAATATTTCGTGAAGTGAAATGTTTCGATTTGAGAAATTTAAAGTTTTTATCATAATTTTATATAAAAGGGGTTATTATATTATACATTACCGAACTGTAAAATCTGAAGTCCAAAGCAATAACAGGCCAGGGTAAAGAAGAATTTTGCTTGCTCAGGCAATTAAATTCAAACGTAATTTGGGTAGTTACTTAAATAAACACACTGTATTTATTCATTCTAACTGGATTCTTTACCAACCCCTTCCAACTTGGACCCTGCACCCCCCAGGAGAGGGCGGCGAGGGGGCAGGGAGGGTAACTTGGTCATTTAATCACCAAATAAATCAGACGATTTTAATCCGCTAAGTGAATTAGAAAATTTCGCATTCGTGGTTACGGGTGCAAAAAGATATCATAAAGGGATAAGATTAAATTAATATAGGGATCGTTTGATAAGGGAGCGGCCAGTGAAATAATTTGTAAGAAATTCAGTAATTTCCAATGATTTTGCAGTAAATACATAGGCCGATCGAAAAAACTCTAATCTTTTATCTGTGTATGAAATTTTGTAAAAAATATACAACAATTAGTGGAAATATAAAATTACAATAACGTACGTCAGACCAATTATTTTTTGTTGGAATTCGCCCCGTTTTAGGTTAAGATTTTTATTTTATTTCAATACAATTTTTAGGTCAAAAAGAATATATGAAGGCGCTTTAATACTAGTAATAACTGTTATAAATTATCAAGATACACGATACCTTGATGTATTTACTCAGATGTCAAAGCATCATTAGATGTGAATAAGAGAAATACATATTTGACTAAATTTAAAGTTTATTATGATATTTAGCTATGAAACAATGGCATGAACAATAATTAACGATTCTACGTAGACTAAAGCCACGATTTAACATTACGATTCGGGTCTCGTCCAATAATATCGTTTATTTTTAAAGGACGGTTCGGTTTTTCTTTATGATAATCGTTCAAACATTTATTTTTATGTTCCAGTAGCCACAAACCTGGGGCCTGAATATCGTTCAGTAATTTGAGCCTTATTGCTCTTAAAAGGATTGAGGGCTCGTAAAATTGTAGCAATTCCTCGTAAATAATTTTCACACAACCCATATATAAACGTAGAAGTAAAAAAACATGTCGTAAAACCTGCAAGTTATGTGCAAACAGAAACGCAGGAATACAAAATGACAAAGTTTAAATTATTGTGATCAAATCAAACTCACAAGGACGGTGTAAAAATCGAATCATTGTGAAATGTTTACAACAAAGTGTTGTATAATTTTAATATATTATAATACATTTTATAAAAATTTTATATAAAAGTGCAGTTCATGATGGAGTTCTAGTACCAACCCTTATGTATGGTAGTGAAGCGTGTTGTTGGAAAAAGAAGGATAAAAGTAGATTGAATGCAGTTGAAATGCGATCTCTCAGGTGAATGTGTGGTAAGACTATGTATGATAGGTGTACAAATGTCGAAATTAGAGCAGAGTGCACGGCTGAGATAAGCATTATCGACAAAGTTAAGAAAAGTCTTTTACGATGGGTCGGTCATGTAGAGCGAATGGATGATGAAAGAACGGCTAAAAAAATATATGATGCGACTGTGCCTGGATGTAGAAATCGAGGAAGGCCGAGAAAGACATGGCATGATCAAGTAAAACAAGTGCTTGAAAGTGGGCATGTAAGAAGTCGGAATAATCGACGTGCGTGCATGAGAAGATAAATGAATGTGGAGGAAGCAAGAGAAGTGTGCCAGGACAGAGTGGTGTGGCGTTCTATCCTCTCTGCCTACCCCTTCGGAGAAATGGCATGATGGTAAGTTAGTTAGTTAGTTTTATAAAAGGGATACAAACAATAAAAATAAACGAAAAACAGGAGTAATCATTTTTTCGAAATGTATGTATCGCACCCAGTGTACTTAAGAAAACGTTGAATATATTATATATATTTTTCTTTTGAGTCTAACATTGGCACAATCACAACACTAAAGCCTAAGGGTAGTAATTTTACTGTAGCCAGATCATCTGCCTGCAACTCTTACGTTTACACCAGACGTATTACATTTACATTCATCCAAAATAGATTAAAAGGTATTTTGGTTAGTGGTGATTATTCTATTTGCACCCAGTGTTTACTAGGAAATTTTAATTTCTGTAAATCTTGCTATTAGTTTGTTAAAGGAAACATAACATCTGATGATTTGAAAATATAAGTTTCTTGTTGATGTTTACTACTCCATAGTATAATAAAATATGAACACTTGAATAAATGAAAAACCAACCCCATAAAGGTATCCGCATTATTTAGAACGCACTCCAAGTAAATGTTAGTTGTTAACTTGAGCGTGGCATTTGTAATGAAAATCTGTAATAAGGATCCTCATCACGTAGGGAAACCTATCAAATCTTCATTAGTTGGCCAAGTTGTTTGGTTGGAAAAATATTTTTATTTGTAAAAGCGTAATAAAAATAAAGGTTATCGCCCGTGCGGTCCACGGGAGATAGGCGCAATCCGAAGTGGAGGGTAATTGATGGCGGTGTTCGGCCAAGGCCATTATTTATGGCAGGGTAGTATGGAGGGATGGGGTTTGGGGGTGATGCATAATGCACGCTTCTCCCCCAACACGTGGTTACAGGTTCTACTGGGAAAGTGAGAAAAATCTGCATTTAAATTAGCCAGAATTGTTGAGAAATGTGATTTTTTCATTTCCCCCTCTAGAGGGAACGGAATCTCGTAAAATTATAAGCATATGAATTTAATTGAATTAAAATTCATATGCACGCTTTTTGCACGAATATTTAAATATCAAAACAAGGGTTCTTTTATGTGTTTTTTTGAAATTGTAATAATTTTCACTACATTGAAAAATAATGTTCACATCAAAAAAGAAAATGCAGTAAAACTCATTGCGTAATTACACAAAAGCCTTTTTTCTTTCATCATGTAATTTTATTTATCATGTATTATAAAATTTTAAACAAAATTTTCTTAAAGATCAACTATTGCTGTAAGTAATTTTGTTGGATTGACATACTGTGCATCTCAAAAGATACGCCCCATCTTCAAATAACTACTGGCTAGGTTAAAGGATGTAAAAGAGGTTGCATCTTATCAAATAACCGTGTTTTCTATATGATTTAGGCTTATGGAAAGAACTTCAGCGACGGATGTGATAACTCTCCCTCTCATTGTGTCACGATATAATTATATTTACTGATCGCCGAAACGTTAGGATCTTGATGCCATAAACTCCCCATTATACGAATACTTTAAACCAAATAAACAAACACGTGAATGAGAAAAAAATGCATTACATAAAAATTGCAAAATTCTTCGCACGATTTCACACAAACAGAAATAAAAAAAAAAGAAGTAGGTATTCAAAATATCAAACGGTAATTAAGTAATCGTAGTAAATCTTCTAATAAAATAATTTTAGATATAAAGTTGAGTAAACAGAATTAAGAATCTAAGTTAATCCAATAGCAGACTTATGAATCTACTACTGCTTTCCCTTATCCGCACCCAATGGCGCATAGGGTACTGGATTGGTCTCTTGATCATTTTATTACATGAAGGTTGGATGATCAGTCTTACGCTTCAGTACCAGTCCAAGGTATCACATGTGAAATGTTAATATGAAAATCACATGTAAATAAATATTTCATGTTGACCCCTGACGGGAATCGAACCTGTGACCCCATGTACGGTAGCTTAATGAACTACCACTATGCAAAGAGGCGGACAAATCTGAATCTTAAATGAAATATCTCCACCCCAAGGAGAGGTCCGCAGGATCCCATGCAAAGTTTAAGGATCACGCAGATATCGATCAGAGGACTAAGCAAGGACTGAGGGTTCCGCATCATCAGAGCAAATGATTGGCGGGGAACCAATAAAACCTGCAGCACGTATAAACTATACTATATAGCCCCAAACAATGGGATCAAATGAGCCATGAAAGTGTGACGGAAGAAGGGGAAAGGATTTCAATCAATTTTCTTACGAGGATTTTCCTCAATGAATATTTGAGAATACATTCCTTCTGTTATTACATAATGCTCTGAATTTGTCCTTCCGGCAAAATATTGTTCCCTGTAGGTTTCTATACCATGTCAGCATGCGATAGAACATATTATTCTTAACAAGAAAATGGTCTCGACAAAAAAAATTTAAACTAAATGAAATTTTTATTTCTATACAAGAATTAAGTTAAAATATCATTATATTAATATTTTGGTTATTTTACTACTATTACCACTACTCTCCCATATCCACACCCAAATGTTTTTATCAGTACACAAAGTGCAATAAATCATGATAATTTGTTACATGAAGGCAAGACGATCAGTCTTACGCCTCAGTTGGCTGGTGTTTTTATTTAATTAGAATAAAAAAAGTTTTTACGTTTCATCTTAAGTCGGGTTGATAGTAATAATCGACCTACTAAGTCTACATACTTATAGTTTTTTTTCGTACTTTCTTTTTTTAGATGATTTAAGAAATAAATTAGTCTATTTAGTTTTCAACAACATAAGTAGTAGTTTAGAAAAAGCGACTAGATACTAGTTTACAATTCTTATATAGATATCTCAACGAAAAATTAAAAATGAAACAGAATCGGTTGAAATAGAGGCAACGTTCTAGTAAATAAACCGGTAAGAAAAGAAACTTCGCATTATAAATCGGATAAGAGTTTTATAAAGACAATCAATAAAATACAGGTAAGTCGGGGTTGATAGCTTTGAAAAGCTTTAAACATGCGATGTGAATTGGATAATATGAAGCCTTTCATATAAGTGTACTCGGATTGGACACTTTTTTAAATTGAAATAATGCCTTATGTAGTAGGTGAAATGAATAAAATAAAATTTCAGTGATAAAAATTATCATAACTAATAAAATTTGTGTATCATAAAAAAAACAAGTGCTTGAAAAAGTAGGCATGTAAGAAGTCGGAATTATCGACGTGCGTGCATGAGAAGATGTATGAATGTGGAAGAAGCAAGAAAAGTATGCCAGGAAAGAGTAGTTGGCGTTCTATCCTCTCTGCCTACCCCTTCAGTGGAATGGCGTGATGGTTAGTTAGTTAGTTAGTAATAGTTTGAATCGGGTTGTGGTCTGCATTTAGAGGTTATGGACTGAGAATTTTTCTGACACAAACAGATTCTAGATCCTTATACTTAATTACCAATTCTAAGATACCATGAATTTTATAAGCAAAGGTCATTTTAAGTTTTAAAATTGAATTTGATTTCCTGTCATGATGTTAATATCTCTGTTGGTGGAATTATCTAATAAGAAGAGTGCGCGCAACAGGTAGGTTTAATATGAAAGCTTAAGAAATTTCTAATTTCAGCGTTCGTTTTGAATATGTTTGGACACATTGATGAATGTTGGGTGTTTATTCCCAAGTGCACATATTTCGGAACATCCGGGAATCCAAAGTGCTAACGAGATGTATCTGGAGTGTTTATCCTGGAATCAAGTCCTCAGGTTTCAGCGTCCCTAAACTTTCATGTCAACTATAAAATAAACAAAAGGGCCAGGGGTGCGAGTAGGACTAGTGACTACTGAAACCTTACGGAGGGGAGGCGAAGTTGCACGAAGATTCCCGAGTGCGCCCTCGGCGGGGTGGCCGTGCGAGCGGAGTAGAACAATAATACTACCCTGCAAAGCCTTCGGGGGCGAACGGGACAGATATAAGGGATCAATACCTACAATGTCCACCCTCTCTCACCCTAGGAATTATTGGTCGCGGATTTTTCAGCAGGAAAGTCCGGTGTTTTGGATTCGCGTCCCGCTGTTTTTCAAATGGAAAAATGGTCGAAAGTAATAGAACTGCGCGGGAGACCGCGGTTACATAAATAGAAAAAAAAGTAATGCATTATATGATTCGATTTGATAAGTCTAAAAAACGTTTTTATTTCCACGGTGGTACTAATGTATTGTTCCCGCTCACCTACTCGTGAAATGAAATAAAACTACGCGTATATTCTAAGCGCGATAATTTATGGAGAAAATATGAAAAGTTTCTCCGAAATTCACGTCTCAGGAAAGCGCCCACTTTCATATAGAGGGTGGGGTAGTAATGAAATTCGCTAAGCGGAACGGTACCTCTTGTGGAATGCCTAAATTAAAGTTGCTGACTCTTGAGATGACTAGCGCCAGAATGTAGTAATTGATCTATAAAGAGCAAAGTATGAAAGAGTATGTTGAAGATCTACGTTATATCCATTACACATATTACACTCAAGAGTAAATTTAAGATACAACAAGCAGAGAAGGAGAAATATTTTCGGAAATGAAACATCTTGATGCTTCAATTTTTTCTACCTTTACATGGCATAAAAAAAATCACTTTATTTTATTGCAAATAAAAACGTTTAAATGTTTAAAATTTTAAACGCTTCATTCGTAGATGAATAAAGTTAAAATTAAACCTTGAAAAAGTTTTATTTATGAGAAATATTTAATGAATATACAGATAAATTCCTTTTTTATATTTATTTATTTATAAAAATAACATTACATAGAAAAAAATAAACGATTTTCTTTTCTTTTTCAATTCAATGCTCCCTAGGAGTTTTTACAATAAACTCATTTAGGGACAAATTTTGACTATCTTGTTTTCAAAACCTTTTTAAACACAGGCCATTATATATTTTAAAAGGTTGAATATACTATTTTTTATAACTGCACGTAAATGATTGCTTCTAATTTGCCTATTTAATATTCAGTAGGGCAATATTAAGGACATAATTGCTATATGTTGTTTTAAAGCAAGGACTTAATAGTATAGGAACATGGTATTTAGTTTAACACAAGTCTCTTCATTTCCTCTTAGTAAGTACGCACTATACGCAGTAAAACCGGGTTCATTTGATAATCCATCTCCAGTTAACAATTGGACGGATCTGTTGAGGAAATTAAACTTCCCTAGTTATGGTCGAGATAGACGCAGAGATGATAGTTTTGGTTGAGTTTCAACCATTATTTAGGCTTTATTAGTGTTAATGATAATACTTTGATACGTGTAAATACTTAAAACATTAAACTAATCGATAAATAAAGCGTGTTTATGTATATTGATAAAAATGTTTTACTTAATACAATCAAATAATTTATGCAACAAAAACTCCAGCATTATTTTTTTTTTTTTGCAATATTAACCATAATAACCGACAAAGAAACATTTGTACTCACTTTTCACATGTTTTGTACAAATGCATTTTCGTAAATACTTGTTATTGCCATTTTTTCTTGTGAGACTCAACATTTTTTCAACTTCAATAATAACAATTAGATTATCTATACATGGAATCGATAGGAAGAAAAAGCTTTTTATAGCAATTAATTACGTGGAGTATAAATATATCAATACCCAAATGTTTGAATGTTAGTTTTGTGTCCTGACGAAGAGATGGATACAAGTTACGACACTTTATAAATATTATTTCATTGATACACAAATACACAAACATTATATTTGTTTTGTATTACTGTTAATATCTCAATAAATAAATACAAAGTGCCCAAAATTTGGTAATAAAATACACAGACTGTAAATTATTACCTAATTTAAGGGACGTGATAGAAAAATATACTGTAAAAGGGGGGTGGTATAAACGATTG
The DNA here is from genome assembly GCA_022494985.1 of Micrasema minimum. Lineage (NCBI taxonomy): Eukaryota > Metazoa > Arthropoda > Insecta > Trichoptera > Brachycentridae > Micrasema > Micrasema minimum. Next base: position 17,668 of record JAGVSP010001116.1, read on the forward strand.
GCTTGATTTAGAGCTGGAAAAGTAATTCCGTTCAAAGAAATCAGGAATTGGAAAACGTTCCGGGAAATTAAATACTGGGGAGTATGGAGATTCAGGACCAGGGATCAGGTCACGTGCGAGACTTTGTTTTTCTTCTTCAATTAACGTCTGTTCTTTCTATACTTTACATTCTTCTAAGTCTCCGATAGATTCTTTCGTTGAAACTAATACGCCTCTAGGCACGCGGAGCAATAGATTGGGACTAATAAATTGATTGGTATTTTAACAACAAAAAAAACTGATACGTGTTGTCAAACTTGACATTATTTTTAAATAAAATTATTAAATTAATGGTTATAAACCCGGGACTTTCCATAAAAATAATTGACAATGGACTAAATCTCTCAACAACAACAAAAAACTGACACGTACTGTAAAACTTGACATTGTGAAATAAAAATTATAAAATGAAGGCCATATCTACATAAAATATGAGGGGCTCAGAACACAACATGATTACGTCCACATTTTTACATTATAAACCGAGTATGCTATAGCAACTATAGTTAAAAAATAGTCCTTTCAGGGTACAAGACGAATATGTCAATAAACGGCAATAACAGTTTGGCGCTTTGAATAAAATGTAATAGCCCGCGCCGCGACGTCAACGAGTCAGAAATATGTTTTACTGTCTAAATTACTATAATTATATTATATTAACCATTGCAAATCTAAATCTTTCAAACGTTTATTTTATTTTATTTTATTATAGGTTATTTTTACCACTCTTATAAAGTAAAAACTCGTGTTTAGAGAGGGTGTACTGTTCTTATATACTTTTACTTACATGTTCGTACATATTTGATTTATGTGATTTGAAACAAAACAATAATTATCTTGGAGCTATCCAAAATGAACTCGATCGTGCTCTGAATTTGTCATTTGTTCCTAGAAAATATTTGTTTGATTATAAGAGAAATACGAAAATAAGAGTCACTGGAGCATCTCAGATTTTGCCCGCTGATATAAAGTAGAATGGGTGTTGTGTGTTGTACGAATTTCCATGTATATGGTGAGTTTATTTAGGGAAAGGGCTGGTTGGTGATCATAAAAGCATTGGATGGCGATGTATTTTCTTTGATGTCACACCCCGTACTACCTGAGAGCTATACAGAGGAATCTATGGAACGTGGTTTTAGATAAGATATTGGAAGAAAGGAAATATAATGAGAGGACACGTTATTCGGCGGGAAACGGTAGAAGATGGTAGACTCAAACGTCTCGAGAAAAAATGTTATTTTTTCCCTCTTTTTTTTTCGAGAATTTTCCACGGATTTTCAAGAACGTTCGTTAGAGGGAAACGCTCCCATGTTTTTTCCTTATTTCAAATAAAATATTATATACAATCAAGTAAAGCTCAATCTTGTTATTGGAATTTTTTTAACGTGAAAATCGTTCAATAAGTGTTTATGAAGAAATCTCTCAAGATGTTTCGTATTTCATTATTACTTATACTTGTCAGAAATACAGAAGGGCTTCGGAAAATACAAAAAGGTTTATTTTTCTCCTTTTGTTGCGAAACTTTTTAACGACATCATTAATCTATCTTATTGCTATATAACACATATTTCATTGAAGTAAACTAAATACTGTAAGTATTACTAAAAATTATGTTTTGCTTGCAACACAGGCAGCTTTATTTAAGTCACTTATTCATCTATCAGTGTATGTCAGTTATTAATAATAGCTTCGAAATTATACTGTCCCAATATCGGTAAAGAGACAACTAAAAAAGCAATTTGTAGAAGAACATCAGTGTACTGAAAGGCTTTTAAAACTCATAAGACATAATTTTATTGTATTTTAAATATTAAAAAAAGTACTATCATACTTATTCATTGCTAAAGATTGGGAATTTTGTCTATGTTTTGTGCGCGGGCAACACCGAACAATGGCGGTAGACAGACGAGACAGTAGTGAGCTATTTTTAAGTTAAATCACATGAAAAGGAATATTAAGAGGGACATACTTAATTTGACTATCAGCATCATAATCATCATCATATCATATCGGCTTCATCATCATCAGATCCCACAAACTACCTCCAAGCCAGGCGATTGGCCGCCAGATCCCGCGCATAACTGCCGACGGGTTATGGACGTCCAGGACGCCGCTATTTATTTACTAGAAAGGACGAGAACCTGATGCCTTGTAAAATAGACAATTTCTCTATCATACATTTTAAAAAATGTAGTGCCATCTAATTATTATTAACTGTTTTTTTGACCGGTTTTCTTTCGAAAATCTTTTGTATTGTGTGATACTTAGTTCCCAATAAATGAACCATCTTGGAGTCGCTCCTTGTGTAGTCAGTCAGGGCTAAGTCAAGGCGCGGTTTGTGAAGACTTATCCCCTGTTGGAGAGCAGCCAAACTCCAGAACGGGGACTTACTTAGACCGTCCGTGAGACGTATCTCAGTCCCGATCTCAACAAGCAATGCTACTGTGCACTAGTGACGCGCGTAACCGGTTAATTAAAATAACGGAACATTTTCAAAATAACTAGTTAGGTATCTAATTAATTAATCATTTTAATGTGATTTTTTCCAATAAAATGAGTAGAATGATGTAATATGTGGTATTTCTTTGTAAAATTATCATCAACATTATTCCATTTCCGCTCTATCATCATCATCATACTATATCCGCTCCCTATGTGGAGCATATGGATTCCGCAAATTGCCTCTGAGCCAAGCGATCGGCTGCGTACTCCAAAAACAGGTCCACGTCCCGCAGCGCTATATGATGAAGAAAATTTTGCGTGATTCGATAATTAGAATACAACTCGTAAAACTGCTACTTTTTTTCTGTCCCATATCTGCACATAATGGTGCAAAGGGCACTGTATTGGTACATCGGTTGAATTTAAATTATCGATGTTTTTTTGTTCATATTATTGCGTTATTCGATTATACGCATCACTAATGTGCATCTAAAGTGCACGTGCGGCGTCACAGATTACGTCATGACAGTAACGTCTGTCAAGTTACGCACTGTCACAGTCATGTAGACAGTAGACATGTTCTAATCACCAAATACAAATATTGTTGGCGAGTCTATTTGCTTTTTTAATGAAAGAGTGATGAAAAAATGATCGAGAAATCTTTTTTTGTATTTTTGTTTGTCGTTTTAGAGAAATGGGCAGACATGTGTAAATACTGAGGAGTGTACGTATGTCAGACGAAAAATAATAAGGAATACGTGAATACGATCTAAAATAAAATAATAACCTTTTTATTTTTAAGATAAATTGTGTTAATTGATAATTATGGTCGAAAGTCAAAATCTGGATAAAAACGTTTACGATAAAGGCGTTTAGGCTGGCTAGGCTATATACTACGTATGCCTCCAGAGAGCCTTAACCATGGTCGCCTATTTTACAAGCCATCAGATTCTCGGCGTCCTGGTCGTCCACTGTTGACAGTTCGTCGGCAGTTTGCGTCAGAGCTGCGGGACGTAAACTTGACTCGGGGGATGCACGGGAGCTGGTGGCCTGGAAGCAGATTGTGGAATCCATATGCTGCACATAGGGAGCGAATATGGTATGATGATTAAATAATTTGATGTAGGTACTTAAATTTACGCTGTGAACTGGAATTACTTTAAAACTTCAATTTCAATAAACATTCGTTAAATGCAGAAATCAGCCGCCTATCGGACATTAATATTTATTCCGTTCGCCGGCTGACTAATTGCAGGGCCGTACCTTCCCTGAGCGCCTCGGGGCACGTCCACCCATTAATCAAGTGCCCTTATCACTCTCATCAAAGATGGCGCACTTCCGATCATGCTAAACAGTCTCGAACTTCACTTCACTCCGTTTAGTTTCCTTATTGGTATAGTTGGCTGTTGGTCCTATTCATCACGAGCCTTACTTAGACCGGTAGTTGGTGGATTATGGTTCTTTGGCAGACAATGGGATAATTTTTAAAAAAATCTGAAAACACGTAAGTAAAAATGTGTTGTATATTAAAAGACATCATTATTATCATCATACCATATCCGCTCCCTGTGTGGAGCATATGGAATCCACAAACTGCCTCCAGGCCAAGCGATCGGCCGCCAGCTCCCGTGCATCATCCCAAGTCAAGTCCGCGTCGCGCAGCTCTGATGCAAACTGCCGACAAATTGTCAACAGTGGACGACCAGGACGCCGAGAACCTGATGCCTTGTAAAATAGGCAAGCATGGTTAAGGCTCTCGGGAGGCATACGTAGTATATGGCCTAGCCAGCCGAAACGCCTTCGCCGGATGACAGTAGATACCAAGGGTTGCTGTGTCCGTTGCCTCACCTCTGTGTTCCTTACAAAGTCAAACCACCGCACACCTAAAATTCTTCTAAGACACCTATTCTCAAAACTCAGAAGTCTGCTATCTTAGGCCCTGGTTAGGTGCCACGATTTGCAGCCATAGAGGAGAACAGGTGTGATGCAGGAGTTATAAAGGCGGAATTTTGTTTTAACCGAGTAAACATCCGATCTCCAGACAGCTTTCATACTGTTGAATGCGGCGCCCGCTACTCCAAGCCGCACTCCCAGTTCTTTCTGATCTCTGCCGTTTTCTGTCATGTACGCTCCCAGGTATTTGAAGCTCTCGACCCTTTCGATGACTCGTCCCGACAAAGCCAGGGGGATCTGGGCATCTTGACACGAGCTGTTACACATGACATGGGTTTTACCAGTGTTGATTTTTAAACCCATGCACGTGGAGTGCCAATTTAGCCTTTCAACAATAACTTGAAGGCCCCCGACTGATTCGTCAATAAGGACGGCGTCATCAGCGTACTCCAGGTCGCAGAGTTTTTGGAAGGGGGAGATGGATATTCCTAAACATCCCATTAGCCGTGCAAACCCGGCCCGACCCTGTCATACGTATTTATCTTTACACGCGCGCATTTTTTACTTTCTATTGTAAATATATTTTACAGAGAAAAAAAACAACCCCAGTTTACACAGAACTAATTTGAACTAGGCATATTAATTTTTGTCCAAATAACGGCGGTAAACATTAATATATTTTTTGTGACTTGATTGGAATAATGTGTTACAGAAGAGTTGTATTGTAATATTATTTATTAGCATTGCCACAAGCACTCAAGATTTTCAAGAAAATAACAAATACGATAGTATTTCGTGATGTGATTAATTCGAGCCGCGAAAAATAATCCGATATATTTATTAATGGTGCGTTTAATTTATATAGAGCAGTTTTGTACAATAAATCACATCAGGGGTGTTATTTTGAAACTCTTATAATATTTTATTACTATTAACATGAAATTTCTGTGAAAATGATTCATGTTGGTCTACTTTTTTATTATGAAAAAAACTAGCGACTCATTTACAATGCTCAAATCTAAAATTCTAAGGATTTATTGTTCTCAAATCTCACATTAAAAAAATATATGCAGTAAAACTAGTGCAAACTGCAATAACGTTAAAAAAAAAATTCATGAATATTTCGATTTATGAGAGAGAAAAGACATATCCGTAACCGCAACCAATGGTGCTTAGGGCACTGCATGGTACACCAAGTGCAGTGTCTCTCGATCACTTTTTTTATTACATGAAGGTAGGATGATAAGTCTTACGTTTCAGTACCAGTCCAAGGTATCACGCATGAAATATGAAAATCAAATCACACGTAAATAAATATTTCATGTTGACCCTCTACGGAAATCGAACCCGCGACCTCAGGCCTGGTAGCCGAATGGGCTTAACTGCGGATTATGTAAAAAAGAACATTGTGTAAATTATGAACAATATGATGAGAAATTTTTAATTTTAAGTTAAGGAGTTTTATGAAAGAAAACAGTGTGATAATTTAGCCAGAGTCGATCGAACCCGAGCTAAGTGGGTAGAATGTAAGTAGGTCTATTTACATACAATAAATCTCCCCATTTCTCCACAGACTGTATCCTCGGAATTGCATCGGATCTCCCATTCTGGGCCCGCATCAATCTCCATATTCCGCTACAACGCCCATAGCTTGGATTGACCCAAGGGGGTCCAACTTGGAACATTCATAGCCCGATTTGCTGGGCTATAAATATACATAAACACCCCTAACATCACACAATAAAGAGCTATTATTGTATCCTAAACTTTGGGAATATTTCTGATGATTTAACATGAAACATGAAGAAATAAGGCGAGAATGGAACTGTTTGATGTATTTTAACTTTTTTTCTATTTGTTAACTAACCTATATGTTATAACGGTCTGTTTTTTTATTGTGATGTGTTAATTGTTGTCAATATCTCAATCAACAGTTTTTGAGAAGAGAATATAACAACCTTATTATGATTAACACGTCTTGAGATCTATAGTTGTCGAGATGAAAACATTGTTTTTATGTAAATAATTAAAAATATGTACGTTTTGATTATTTTCAATAAGTCAAATAGTTTATTTTTCAATTTCAAAGATCCAACAATAACTGAATAGATACAAAAACTAGACCAAAATTAATTTATTATTTTATTAAAAACTCAACCTAAATGGATTGTAAGTTTATATACCTACATCTAAAAAATATTGTGTCCATAAAAACTTTACAATCAGCTTTATCAAACTCGTCTTTTTCCAATTTGACACCTGTTTTCTTGGGGTTTGATAAATTTACATATTTCATTAATAAAAGCTTTAATAATCTCTACATGAGAGAGTTTTTACAATATTAAACGTAGTGACATATAATAAGTCGGTGCTTAAAACTATCTGCTCTCAAAACACAAAGATCTCATTAATTTAAATATTGCGAGTTTTTAGCGCTGTTTTTTAAAAATCCCATAAATTTGTGATAATGGTTATTTTAACGCGTCACTTTATTAATTATTCCCGCAACAAATGTTTATTATATCCGATTGAAAACGAGTCGTAAAAACTACAATAAAAATAGTAGTCAATGGTGTTGTTAAGACGGCCTCAAACAAAAGGAGCCTTTATTTTCCCATAAGAGTAAATTTATGTGCTATGATCTGTGTTTGGTGATACCAATAAAGGGACATTATGGGCGTGAAAAAGGTAAGTCGTTAAGTTGAGAGAACCATAAAAAGTCGTGGGTTACCAAAATACTCGGGGTAAAGATTGTCCAGATAACAAAACTAAATGATTTTGTTAGCGTTTATAAAGCATTTCATATCAAAACATGCTTCAAAATACGTATTTGTCAATGTTACAACAAAAAAAAATCTTTATGAATGTATTTTTAAAAAAAAACAGCGAAAATATCTAATTCTTATTAGAATATGTATTGTTTATTATAAAAAATCGTATTAAAATAACATACTGAGGGCATGTTTTATCACCTCCGTTTAAAGCCCGGATAACTTAATGTCGGTTGTAATTTGCTACCAGATTTGAACGATATTTACAACAAACCGATTTCACCACAGAAATAACGACAAATCTATCTTTCGGTTAGCTAGTTAGCACTTTTGTCCGGCAACAGTGCAGCGGTGATGTCAATGCTTTCAATTTGTTCCTTTTGCAATCTAGAATCGAGTTTTATTATGTTTTTTTAAATATGATACCAAACCAATACAACATAAAATATCGGATTAACATTAAAATATTTCCATTTTAATCAATTTTTAACGCATTAAAAATTTGAGTCGAGTTGTCAAACGAAAAGTTTTAGTCGAGTTGTCAAATACGACGCCATTTTTAAATACGTTTTACAAGGAGGTTGGGATAGAAAAAACATATTTTACCGGACTACTTATCAAATACTGTAAAAATCCAACCTGGCATAAAAATGTTTTAAGACATTTCGTTATTTTAGTTATAATCGAGATTTATTATGTTTTTTTAATGTGATACCAATCCAAAACAACATTAAATATTGGATTTTTGTTTTAATAATTCCATTTTGACTGCTTTTCAATGCATTAAAAATTTGAGTCGAGATGTCATAACTGTTACAAACGCGACGATATATATACCTAATAAATGTCCTTTAAAAGTTGAACAAACCTCTGACAAAGTTTAGCGGCCATTTTAATGGGATTTACAATATTTTGTGATAATCAAAGGGCGTGTGAATGCATTTTCAAACTTAATTGCGATTTAGTAGGATATTTACGATAGTCAGGTTTTAAACGGAGGTGATAAGAAAGGGCCTAAATACTAGAATATTACCTAGTCAAATTACCTACTATAAAGCAGGAAAACAAATGAATAGTGGCTCATGTTTAAACAAAACTCTGACTAGACAAAAATCACGTTTTTAATTTATTTATTAATTTTCAAAATGTTATGAGTCTTGTAAGGATGGTAAACTCCTAGAACTTATTATGAAGAGTTAAGATAGCGGATATCCAAACGTTTAGGGTATACATTGCTTTACGATCGATGTTAAAATAGAAGGAAACACTATTCTTTAAGCGAAGCGGGTGGTCTATACCTGAGAGTAAAAAAACACAAAAAACAGTCCTAGGTTACATCCACAGGACGGGTATCCCAAACAATCGATAATGCATATTTACGAACATTATGTCCTATTATAACTACAGGGCATGGGTTGAATTTTTGAATTTATGATTAGGAAATTTAAATTTCTAAGGGCGAGGGCGCAGTCAAGCAGGATAAGTGATTTTTATTTCTATTTTATGGTCTACATGTCAATGAAGTGTTAATCCGGTGTTTGTTATTCATGCGACTGAAAACATGGTTCCAGTTTTTCGAAATATATTTTAAATTGTGTTAAATAGAATTCTTTTATATTAAAATAATAACCAAGCACCAAATGTCAAATAGTACTTAACAGACGTGAGAATGGGAGTTATCTACAAGAATAAAATTGTTGGTAAATGAGCATTTTAGCAAACGCTGCGCTGTAAGTTGTTATCATACGAGTACTCCAATATTTTTTTTTAAATATTGAACATTCGTATTCTCATACCGTGACTTGAAAAAAAATCATTCAAAAAATAAAATTTTATAAATGCATACTTGTACATGTATGCAGCTTAAACAAATTCAAATGCAGAAAAATATTTTGCTTGGTTAAGTAAGGTTTAAGGTTGCATTAAAGACACTTCAGTAAATTGGTTTTTATATAATCGTTTTGCTATTTTACTAAGCATTTTTTGTGATTTCGTATATCTATGGTGAGTTGGATCCTGAAAAATGCGTAAATGTTCTATTTTAACTACTACTAAACAAAAACAAATCTTATCCGCACCCAATGGTGCATAGTGCACTGCAAGATGGAGTGCAGTGTATCTTGATCATTTTATTACTATCCTTCCCCTCAGTACCAGTCCAAGGTATCACACATGAAATGATGAAAAGTCTCATGTAAAGATTGGTCAGTGCATGGGTGCATGCCATTCAAATTTTCTGGCCGTTCTATCCTTCAAATGGAAATCTTTGGTCAGTGATTCAGATTTTATTAACAAAATGGTCTTTTGTAAGAATAACAAGTATTTTGTAATAGTAACTTAAATATTTGCAAAACGAGTCTCAACGATAAACGACAATCTAAAAAATTTAAATGTTTCGTATAGGAGACAATAGACACGATTACATCTCCCTCGGGATACGTTGGATGGACTAGGAGAGAAAGGAAAGATCACGTAAGAATGGGTTGAAAATAGACAGGATCGTGACCGGGATGCAGTGAGGGCAAACTGCAGGGGACTTATGCTGGACTCGTTCGTCTTAATGTTAGTCAAAGCGAAATTGAGTTGGTGCGATCGATGGTATGGTAGAATATAGTTATTCTTTTGATAACCGCGTGACTTCAGATGATACTTTTCTAGGGTTGTTAAGCCGTATTGCTGACGTTACATCAGTCAAAAATATTACACTGCAATATGCTCCAAAACTAGAAAACGTAGCTCATAAATAAGGCATAATAACTCAGGAAAGCATTATCTGTATTCTGAAAGCCATTGAAATCTACGAACTTTAACCACACGACTTTATCTGTGAATCAATTCGATTGTAAAACTTTTCTCCAAGTCGCAAAAATACAACAAAAAGGTGACAATGGTAAAATTTCGTTCGTTTATAAGGAAAATTAGAGTATATAAATTCTTAGGTAGGTTTTTAAAATTAATACGACATGTTCCACCCACTGTCCCGTGTAAAAGCTTCATATTGTTATCTATTATTGTTTTAATAGCAAAATTTGGGGAACGCGCTTTTGCGAATGCGGGCCCTATGGCTTGGAATGCTCTCCCACCAGAAGTGCGCAACTGTGAGAGTGAAGTGATGTTTCGAAAGAAACTTAAGACCCATTTGTTCTCTAAATCTTTTGATTGATTTTGATAATTGTATTTTCTGCTTTTGGTTTGGTGGTTTGACTTTGTAAGGAGCACAGAGGTGAGGCAACGGACACAGCAACCCTTGGTATCTACTGTCATCCGGCGAAGGCGTTTCGGCTGGCTAGGCCATATACTACGTATGCCTCCCGAGAGCCTTAACCATGCTTGCCTATTTTACAAGGCATCATGTTCTCGGCGTCCTGGTCGTCCACTGTTGACAATTCGTCGGCAGTTTGCGTCAGACGACATTCATACATCTCCTCGCGCACCAATAAAAATCAATTAAATCTTTTACTTTGGAGACAATCCTAGTATAGGGCCCCAGATCGCCAGATCCCCTTCCTTTTATGTCATATGCAACTCCATGCGACTTGGAACGGACCACAAAGGTGAGGTTTTATGATGCATTTTTGCCACAGGTTTAAACCAGGGAAAGAAAGGATGATCATGTGTAATTTTATGTCTGCCTGGCTCAGAGCTTAATGCAAGACTTTCAGAAAGTTAGTCTTATGGACGGTGATAAGGAATACTTCTCCTGAAGAAAATATGGAAATTGTAAACATATTATGCAAAACTAGTCATAAAAACATTCATCTGCCTCGTAGCACAGTGGTAGGGCATTTTGCTACCGTGCATGAGGTCGCGGGTTCGATTCCCATAGGGAGTCAACATGAAATATTCATTTACATGTGATTTTCATATTAATCTTTCATATGTGATACCTTGGATTGGTTCTGATGCGTAAGACTGATCATCTTACCTTCATTGATCATCTTACCACCATTGGGTGCGGATAAGGGAAAGTAGTAGTAGAAGTAAATCTAAATAAAAAGTGCAGCTAATGGCAGGTCATAAGCCCTGTAAACGCTCGAATATCCATATTCCTGAATTTAAAAAAAATTCTACCTCATCTCTGTAGGGATATAAAATGAAATATAACCAAATTTGTTTTCATTCGGAAAGGAAACGCCGCACATCACTATGGTTATTCTCAAATAAATGTATGTGCAATTATTTTAAAATTTTATTGAAGTTATTGGAAGCTCGCCATAAATACGAGTTTTTAATTTTAAAAAAGGCGAATAATAATAAAGGTAAAGAAAAACCTTACCAATTTTTCGTATTGCTTGTAGTTTTGAGTTTCCATTATAATGGTACCTAAATGGCATTTATGTATATTGCATTTTTATTTCAAAGGATTGTAACAGTAGGTGGTTAAATAATACGTTCTAAGATATTATCAAAGAATCTTCCTTGAATGATAGATTAAGTTACAGGAAGTGGATAACAATAACAATACTCAATATCCTCTTACCAGGTTTAACATATGCACAGAATATTTAAATATTCATGTATACAGATAACATACAATTCATCAATATGTTGCATCTCTTAGAAATAAAAAAGTTAATTGGGCTAAAATAACATTGGGATTATTATCATTAATTAATATTTAATATTAAATAATATCGTAAGTAATTTACGTAGCTCTATTTGAAACAGTTGTGTAAAAAACATATTTTGAACTAAATAATAACGGGTCTTTATAATCTAAAGTATAGTGTACACAAAGGATATGAAAAATTGAGTTTTATATTCCATCTTAGAAATTTAGGGACACAGATTTGAAGACGAACTATTTCCTATATGGACAAAAAAATTCTAGCCAATAATGCCTGTATCCATTTTTCATAATATACTCGTATGTATCTTTACTTAATCTTTTGACGTGATAACGTCTAATAAATCGATGAACGCCGGCTGCACGCACGAAAAAGCATGACTCATTGTCACGTTCCGCCTGAGCCGAGTGTGCAAGCGAGAGCGCGGAACAAGCGGTAGAGAGGCACGATCGGCCTAAGCGTTCAGTTTGTGACGCATCTATCTCTCTTCCACTCCAACGACGGATGCGTCCGAGTTGAAGGAATACAGCAGCAGCACACAAGAAGAAAAAAACAAAAAATATGGAAAAAAATGTAATTTTCAATTAACTCCTGCTTTGTATTTTACAAAATAATGATAATTCAGAAAAAATAATTCAATTCAATTCATAAAAGTATGCTATTTTTTTATCAATGTTTTCTTATGACTTTATCACGTAAAATTATCGTCCGTAAGTTTTTTTAAATTTCTTATATATTTTACAATTTTTATACAAAAATCGTGTTTTCTGAAAAAGTAAGAATTTGGAAGGAGTCAGTTCTATAGGAGAACCCTGCAATTACTCAAATGAAAATTGGAACTTTTCAATGGTATTAAAAAAGCGAAAGTAAGTCTGGAAAAATTGTGTGCGGTGAGGCGTAATCTGTATCTGAATAAAAAGGGTAGTTGTGTGTATTCTATTGCTTTAGTAAAATGTAAAATTTTCATTACTTCCCCAGCTATGTTGAAACGTGTAAACACAGGTTATGAGATACAATGCAAACAGTTAAGATAAACACCTACTATAGTTACAATGCAAACAGTTTAAACTTTTACCAGGGATTTATATTTTGTGAACTTTTTTATTTTTGTTGTATTTCTATGATTTTAACTTTGGATGACTTTGAATAAAAAGAAAATGTCTTGAGTAAAATATGTATGTCTTAATGTAATTAAGTGTCTTGAAATGGGTCACCCCACCAAAACCGACATTATTTACTATAAAATATTAGTATAAATACTTACAACCTACCAAAAAAAAAGTTTTTGTAAATAAGTACTTCAGCACGGGACTTGCCCAGTGATGTGTTTCATAGATTTTTAAAAAAAGTAAACTATACATGTAAAAATTTAAAAAAAAATAAATAATAATATATATAAATGAGTGAGTGGATGTAAGAAAAATGTTCAAATGTACAAAAATAAATAATAATTCAATCTCCTATAAAATGTTCTGTTTTTATAAACAAAGCCTCTTTTCAAACTAAATCTAAAACCATATAATCATCATCATCATCATACCATATCCGCTCCCTATGTGGAGCATATGGATTCCACAAAAAGCTGAGCTATCAGCCGCCAGTTCCCGTGAACCCTCCCAAAACAGGTCCACGTCCCGCAGCTCTGACGTAAACTGTGGACGGATTGTCAACATTGGACGAGCAGAACGCCGAGAACGTGATGAGCGCAAAAGTCCGGGTAATATGAAATTTTATGACATTGTATCTTTTTAAATATAGCGTCGAATTCTTGATATGTATTTTTTTTAATCATCACCATCATTATCCTATCAATCTGTGAATGTTAATTGCTGAGCAAAGGTCTCCTCCATTCCTCACGACCCTGCGCCGTTCCTATCCACCATCTTACAGAAAACTTCTTGATATCGTCTATCCATCTCATCGGTGTACGTCCTTGAGGTCTCAGGTTTTTAAGTCTTCACACCAAAACACGTTTATTTTAAAAATACCATTTTAAAATCCTAAACTGTAACTATAACTTAAAAAGAAAAATATTCAACAACATTTTTAATGCCCTGACTCGACACGGACTATCTAGTGAGTCGGGGCCAGAAAATTGGCATGGGTCTCTACTGATTGAGTCGCCATCTCATTATTGTGATTATATTAGATGTGAAATGTAATAAATAAATAAATAAAAAAAAAGGTTTAATTGTCCTACAAGAATAAAAATATTTTAGAATATTTAAATTTTTCGCTAATTTTTTCATGGATTTCATAGTATTTCATGGATATTAAGAATTCGACGCAATGTTTAAAAAGATATAATGTCACAAAAGTTCATATTACCCGGTCATGGATTCTAAAAACAATATGTACCTATCTTGGAGTTGTGAAATAACTTTAACTGTAAGATTAAAAACAGACAAAAAGGGGTTTTTATGAAGGTACACAAATCAGTTTTTTTTAAACATGTAAGATTTCCATTGATAAGCATGTATGTAATGAGAAGCCATGTTCTATCGGATAAACCATCGCGTATAAAAACATAACCACACATGGTAATTCGGATATACAGCATTTTCTGACATCACAATTTTCCCTCTAATGTTTTAAAACGTGTTTTATAAGTACTTGGAAACTCTAGCGTACATGTTTCTTATCAAAGGCATATTAATATATTCCACCTTATATTCTTACCGAGAAGATATATTCACTGCGAGCTTTATTATTTCTTCATAAACATTTTTTATTATTTCCCAGGATTCGAAAGGCACTTTTAAAAGGCAATTGGAAAATATTCCATAATATATTTATTTATTTTTTTATAAAACCACTCATCGACTTTTCTATGACTACCGGTTTCGAGACGTAACCCACGATGGTGAAGGTGCGTAACGGTATTGCATGTTGGTTTAGTTACGTTTGTCCTGACGAAGAGACGGGTTACGCCTCGAAACCAGTAGAAATAAAAAAGTCGGTAAGCGATTTTATACATTTTTTTATTAACATAATATTAAAATGTTTAACCACAAAGTCAATGCTTTGAATAAAATATTAATAATGAAAATATTTCACTTTGAAGATTATGTCAGTGAGCTTAAGATGTAACTAAAATTAATCTGGATTAATTGGGATTATTTGGTATAAAGTTGTGATGCTATGATTTGTCTCTATAATTTTTGGATTTATGTCATAAAATGAATAAAGAATTCATAGAAAATTATCAAGGTACACTGCACTTGGTGTACCAATGCAGTGCCCTATGCACCATTGGATGCGGATAAGGGAAAGTAGTAGAAAGTAGTATAAGACATACAATTATATAGCAGGTTAATAATAATTACCGTTGAAATATAATTAAATACTCGTACCTTGTAAATATTGTGCCCCGTAATTTAGCATATTTTTGTTGATTTGTTGTTTCCCCATTGTATTAGTTTCCGCTTACCATAATACAGGAGGAAGCTGTTTACAGAAGATAAGCCGCAACTTTGCTTAAGGCAGGAACGATCGAATGTTTAGAAACATCATCTAAAAACGACGGAATATTTTGTATCGAAAAGGGGTCCTAGTTTTGAGATGCAAATTTTCGTCAACAAATAATAGTCCTAAGACCGACTCAAAGGATAATTTAAATTTGAATTTCAAACGACAAATGCGGAGGATAAAATTTACCATAAAATGGGATGGTACTTTAAATATTCACATGGTACTTGCATTTGTGAATACGAATATTTAAAAAATATTTATGTACGAATGGAAATTAAAATTACAGTGTTTGTTCTTACTCGATGAACACCTTTTCAGCTTAATTATGAAATAATTAACATTAATGTTGGTTTATTGACAAGCGTTTAGCTTAAAAGCCATAGATTAAGCTCTTAGATGGCAGGTGTATCACGCGAGAGCTTTTCTCAGATATCGCAAACCATTAATTACTAGCATTTTAAATATTATTAATTGTGTTTCTTGAAAAAAATACATCACGATAATTCATTATAGCTAAGATTTGACATATAATTAATGATTAAATGGTAAAAATATTTTGAAAAAACTCCACGGTAAATACTGTTTTTTTTCTTTTTTTTTCTTTAAAAATATTTTTTGGGGGAAAATAATGAAAACAAAAATTATTTTATCCGATAACTAGTAAAGACGACGATACTTGCAATTATTTATTTTAAATATATTTTAAGGTAACATTTAAAAAGTACAATAATATTTAAGAACAATGTTTAGTGGGAAAAAATGTTAAATTTATCCAATAGTGAATATTGATATTTTTTCCACAGTTAATACAATGTTCAAATTCACAAGTGCTTGAAAGTGCGTGCATGAGAAGATGTATGAATGTGGAGGAAGCAAGAGAAGTATGCTAGGACAGAGTGGTGTGGCGTTCTATCCTCTCTGCCTACCCCTTCGGGGAAATGGCGTGATGGTTAGTTAGTTAGTTAGTTATTATTGGCACTATATAATTAACGCTATCTGAGTAATTCCAGATTTCAAATCAAAGGTTTTTAATGGCATTATTTCGGATTCGCAAGCAAAAGGTTGCGTACAGATGTCTTAGATAAAACTTTCGAGAGCAACTCTTCCCACGATTCGTGCTGGAGGATTCTCAGTGTAATTTTTCTAGGAAAATCCTTCTCGAGAGGGGTTGATTGAATTTGTTTGGCAACAGTTTTCCTTTGATAGTTGCCAATCAAAGTTTTTTCAAGTTTCCTGATTGAAAGAGCACGCACGTAAGCTAAACAAGGTAAGAAAGAATAAAAAAAACTGCCGAATGACAACCTTTGACAAAACCTGATAGATAAAGCCTATTTCAATATTTCATACATTTTCGTCGATGAAAAGCTCAAGTTTTATTATTTGTAAGCAAACTTCAAAGCAAACCTATCATTTTTTGGTTAAGGTAAAGTTAAGTAAGTTACAGCTAAAGCTGTGTATTTTTACTACTATTACAATAATACATACCTTGACACTATCAAACAATGTTTAAAAAACTTCATATGTTAGTACGTCATGGCGTTAAATTATTTTAATAATTAAAAATCATATATACAAGAGTTATTACGTACTATCGTATTTATCATGGCATTCTAATAATTTGAAAATGATTAAAATGAATGATTTAACAATAGAAGAGAGGGAAAAATGTATGCAGATACTTTTTAAAGTGTATTTTGTGTTGGGAATCTTCTCTTTACAATTTTTGTAAATGATAATAATTATAAGGTAAATCTAGCTACATTATATTTGTGGGTATATTATTATTTAGAATTCCAACTTAGCTGGTTAAAATTTGGTATTGAAAATTGTTCTCTCTAATTTGATTTACCGGGAGCGCAGAACCATTTGGAATATGTAAAATTTAGAACTGTACACCCATCCGACTCCCCAAGGACCGATCTGTTTTTCGGCATTGCTCTTCGACTGGCAGTTACAATTATTGTAAAATGTATGAACCCATTCCAAGCTGGAACGAATTCGGAATCGAGATACATGCGAGTTCATTAGAGCGACAGTGGTGCATGATATATTATGGCGGGATTGAAAAATGGCGAAATCCTTAATGAGCAGGATATAAAACAAATTGGATGAATATGTCACGTGACATATTTCTTCCCTCAGATAAAACAGGAGCGTTTGACACC
The DNA here is from genome assembly GCA_022494985.1 of Micrasema minimum. Classification (NCBI taxonomy): domain Eukaryota; kingdom Metazoa; phylum Arthropoda; class Insecta; order Trichoptera; family Brachycentridae; genus Micrasema; species Micrasema minimum. The sequence goes on from JAGVSP010001116.1 coordinate 35,017, forward strand.
TAAAAGCGATTAGATGACATTATTTAAAAAAGCAACTTTAAAAAACTACTTCTAATATAAACTTATATATTTCATAGCCTACATCAAACAGTTTACGTGAGTATGTAAATACAAGTGTATATATATCTGCCTTATTAATATTATATATTATTTTATGTAATAAAGATGATTGCACAATTTAACATAAATGCATTTGTCATTTGGACTAAAAAATTTGATTTGCGTAATTATTTCACATGTCGTTTATGATAAATAAATAAATACGGTATGTAGGTAGGCACCAAAATAAATAAAATGCGAAAAACACAATTTTAGCGTAGAATTTTTATGGTGTTCGTAGTTACACAATTTTGATAGTGGATTTATATTTTGATAGTAGAAAAAGACGTGAATGCTTCTTTCGATGAAAGGAGGAAATGTCCTTTAATCTATTTATAAAACAAAAGACGCTTTTGTACTGCATTTTAAATTAATAAAAAGTCATTGAAAATGATCGGCTCTCTGTATTATTTTGATTGGCTTGTCCTCATCAAGTTTCATTCCAGTATAAATGCACTTTCATTTTTTATGAAACAAGAACGTCTTTATAAGCCTGTAGGATTATGGAGTATCCAATTTTCATACGTAATAAGCACCGACAGGGTATTGGCTGAGATACAAAGGAACTTAGCTCCCGTATTCAGAAAAATAATAATTTTTTATATAAACTCATTGTAACAGCAAACGACAGAGCCATTTTCACCCGGGATACATTTTCTCGGAAATTTTCCATCTTGTGGAGAACGCTGGGAGAGAAAATAAATCCAATAAATATTGTAAAAAGTCTTCTAAGATCCTGATCTGATGTTGATAGAAAATCCTGATCTGATGTTGATAGGAAATATCAACTTTTTTGAATAGCAGCGTTCTAGCATAAAGAAGAAAGCACGATACCATTATCAAAATTAAGGGGATAATTCCAAGATATTTGCAAAACAAATAAAAAAAACAATGACTTGTTTCATAAATATGCAAAAAGAGGTTTCAAAAAATAAAAAGATTAGAAAAGAAAAAAAAAAAACTATGTCACAGAATTGTCTGATGTATAAGGACATTAAAATGTATAAGGAGATTCCAGGTGATATAAGAAATGAACAAAATGTAAATTTATTTAGAGTTAAATGTAAAAAATATATGTGTGAAAAATATAAGTGTATTATATTATAGCTAAATTGAAAAATGTATAATGTAGGATAAGAATAGTTAGGAAAAAAAAAAAGTGTAATGTACATGAAAATAATATTAGTATATGTAAATTATATGGTACTAAAATAAAATATAATAATAAAAAAATAATATTAAAAAATTACACACAATTTTTAAGTAAATCGCACAAGATCGTATGCGCAAATGAACATAAAAGAGTCAGTATTTTGACTTTGTATAATTTATTGATTAAGATACACTGCTACTGAATGAACCTACAAATGTGGTACCCTAGTCAGCTTCCGAAGCGAATAAAAAAGTGTACGGATTAAAAAAAAATTAAAACATAAACAAATCAGAGGTCGGTCTGGTGTTAATGGCTTGTTAGCTTGGGTCAATGTTACAAGGTATAGATGTTACAGCCTCTATACATTTGGCCGCTTAAACGCCAGTGTTAGTGGAGGAGATCAATTTTGGAAATGTTAACGAAAAATATTAGCGAAAGTACAGAGATTGTCCCAGTTATTGGTAAGTGAGATGCTAGCATTAAAAAAAAAATAGAGCGGTTGTATAAAGGAAAAATCCTTATTGTAAAACCGATTAACAATGTTTTCCAACATTCATTAGGATCGGTTTTCTCATCATGAGGCAAGACGCTCAAACATTTGAAATCGTTTTTCAGATAACAACGTAAATGAAATTAAATGAAATGACTTTAATGGTTTTATTACGATTTATGATTCTGCCTCTGGGCGAGGCAATGTTCTTCATTTAAAAGTAATTTCAATAAAACCTTCGTGACCTTGCTTCCAAAGTTGGGATATGAAATATTACGCCGCAACCGTACAATTGAGGATGATTAAAACTTCATTCAAAATATGCTTTCAGACTATATTTATTTATATTAAACTTGGCGCAGGCAATCTGAATCTAGACATTAATTCGTTTTTCCGGGAAACTTTGGTGTTTAAAACAAAACAACAAATAAAATAAGACTCATCAAGACATGATTTGAGAATTTTTATATCACTTGCATTAAATGATTACTGCAATGAAGTAGGTATACCTTTATTGCAAAATAAGTTTTTGGTGCTGTAGCAGTATGTACAGCTGATAACAACTTAATAAATTTCATTAATATTTTAACGGAGTAGAAGTTTGAGACTATATTTCTATATGGATATGACCTAAATCGTTGACTGGGTTAAGTGGTAACTTGATGAATTACAATAAACCTCGTTCCCCACGCTTTACAAACATTTTCTTCTCTCTCGAGAAATATGTATATAATGAATGATTGATGCAAGCCTATTACAATTAAATTCTAGTATTTAACTATAACTACCTAGATCATACTTTAATATCATGCTTGTACTGGTTTTACGCATTCAATGCCAATTTATTAGGGCTGTTATTTGGTTTAAAAACTATTTGGTACTTAAGATATTCAAGTAGTGATTACAATTTTTAAAAACCTGTACAATTAAATGGTTGGTATTTAACGTTTACAATCGTACAAGTGAGTAACGTTTAGTTACCTATATTAAATTACGTAGTGTAGTTACTTATAATGTAAAATGTATGGCGGAGATTTACGATTCTCTGTAGCGAGGTTTTATTGTCACCGTTCAGCCAAGCCCAAAAGTGATTAAACTACTTGTAAAGAAGCCCACCGACTCTAAATTAAATGTGACCAATCTCTTTAATTAATCTCAACACAATACCTATCCGTTCTCTCTCAATACAACACTCCACCTACGCACCACTATAAATGTAATTGTACTTGGTTGGAGGTATATAAATACACGTAAGGGGTTAGAGGTATCTTTCTTAGGATCAAATCTCTTTGGTTTAATTGCGAAAAGGCACCTCTGCTCCCAGTGGTCTATTGTTATAGATTTTAGATTCATTAAGACAACGGTCGCCACTTCGTTAGTTTCTGGATAAAATCTTCCGATAAAAGAAAATGTAAATTTAGACACAAAGAGTCAAGTTTCTTGCTTCTAGTACTTTGGTCCGCAGTCTGTGTTCCTTATCATCTCAGACTATTGATAATGGTTAAGTGTAATTTACTGCCTTAAAATTGTTTCCAACGGAAATTGAACGTCTAATGCTTACATTGTTCCTATATAGCATCAAAGTTTAGGATCAATACAATCGCTAGTCGTTAGTCATTATTAAATAATAATTAACGCAGTTTACTTATTCAAATATTTCTACATAAATGTCCATTCTACTTTGGTTTAAATTTTTTGAACAAGCACATACGTAAAAAATGATCTAATTTGAAAATTAAAAAACAAATCGAATAATGTCTTACCTTTCTAAAAATGTATAAAACCAATGATGCAGCCAAAACGGTTCTTATTACCTGAAACAAGATATAAATAGTTTATAAAAATCTTGGACTATAAGTTTTTCTAAAAACGTACGTTGACAAATATGTATATAAAAAATAGGTACCTACGGAGGTTGTGTAAAAAAACTTATGGAAAGAGTACAATAGAAAGCTTATTAAGTAATTAAGAACGAATTCAATCTTCTGCCTTTAACATCCCAGGTATGGTCGTCGAATTGGAATACAAAACAACAGTAATTTCGTTATCAATTCTCTGTATTGTAACGATCTAACGCGGCGTTAAAAGCTCAGTCGGCTCGTGCGTTATGGATGAGATAAAGCTCCCTATACAACGATAGCGGAAGCTCTTGTACAAAAGATGTGGTAAGCATTTTAATAAAACATACTTTAAGCATACTTGCGTTTGACTTTTGGATTATTTTGTGTGTTTTGTGTATGCCTAACGATCAACGGAAAGTTGTTGCTGGTCTTGAAATTAAGACGCTCTTAATGTTAAGCAGAACAATGCCGTATTTAAAATAATGAGATTTTAAGGTAAAAAAAAAACATTACTCTAGTGCGACAAAACAGGAGAAAATCGAGGACTTCAATTGTTAAACGAGAAATCATGCTTATACAAAGCGCGTCCTCTTAACATTTGTGTCTCCGCGAGATAAGATAGAGGATGTAGAGTGCGCAAACACCAGTTTTTTTTTCTTTCCCCAAAATCATACCATTCACTCTTTTGCAGGCACGGAATATCGATTTATTCAGACTTTATGTTCATAAATGACCACAATTCCACATATTTTATTTTACTGATCTGCGCCATGTCAACAAAACGACAGTCAAAACTTCTGAAATGCAGGCACACTTGCTTTATCAACACCCTTGCAGCCAGGGGCCCAATTACAGAGGGGAACAACGACCAAACATCCCAAAAATGAAAAAATCACTTTTGCTTTTCAGTTAATTCATTGAAAATCGAACCTGGATACTCCATATTTTGAGTTTAAAAAAATCTTATACATTTCAATAAGGATTGATTTCTGTAATTGCGAGTATTTGAATCTGCATGTAATTCTTATTTTATGCCTATAAAACACGAAAACGATTGATGTACCTTTACCCAGTATTAAAACGAATAAGGTTTTTAAAAGTTTATCTAAGAGGATTTTTGATATAAAAAAGATATCAAGTAACAGAATTTAACATAAATATTCCTAGCGTACACATGAGAATACAAAATTTATGGATATTCGGGTTTCAATTTAATGTTCAATTTTGGGCTGAAGAGAGACCATAAAAATACTTCTTACATTATGTATGGATGTGTCATAACATTTCAATGGATTTCAATCACAAATGGAGACAGTTCTTTCGACTTTATGTGGTTATCATTCAATGTGATTTTCCAAAAATAACTAGATTTTTTCCATACCGGAAATAAAAAAACAGCGAAGTAAGCAAATAATGATAAATTGGATTGGTAAAGAGAGAGATAAAAACTCTACAATCTCTCGAGAATTTTGTTCATATCAGAATATTGTTTAAACGATACCTTGATACGAGGATAATATATTTTTAATGTAGGTTGATAGGATGTAACCAGTAAGTACATCAAGTTTGGAAAGGAAGGCAGGATGGGAAACAGAAAGATGAATTTGCTACGAAATTTAAGTTATCACATAATACATATTTTTAAAATAATTATTTACTATGGTAAAAGTGTATATAATGATCAAGATTCACTGTACTCGGTTTACAATTCAGCGCCCTATGCACCATTGGGTGTGAAAACAATGTTTTTTGTAATAATTTAAAAAGTAAATGATTTCAAATTTCTTTTAAACTCAACATCGCGAAAGGACTTTTTTAAAATTCACGGTTTTGGCGCTAGACTGGCAATATATGCTTTCGCATACTACAGATAAAAATTTCCTTAAAAAAATAATTAGGGGAGGTATTTAGTGAGGAAAAATTTTATGCATATGATTTTTACCAATTAAAAAAACATTAAATTTTAGATTTGTACTTGATATTCATTTACGACTGTCAATACGCAGCAGGCGAACGTCAGTCCACAATAGGTTAACGAGAAGGGATGTTTGTTTTAGGGGAGTTAAGGTTTTAGGGGCGATCTGGGGTATGTGGCAGGTGTATTCTCGGGGGAGGCTTAATCAGCAATCCAATCTCCAGTTAAATGAGAGCCTTCCTGTAAGGCCTCGGGTTCACATCCTTTCCCCGGCGATACGTGATTTCGGGTCAATGTACATTTCCACCATTGACCTGTGGGTTATTGTGAAACTTTTCTAGTTCTAATGAGGTACGGTGTAGTGGGAAGAAGGGGAGTGTTTTAAAGGATAAACTAATTTAAAGTCAGTTTTAAATAGAGTGGCTTAAAGTGATCGTTGTGTAAAATATTTAAGAACGTAGAGTTAGCTGTCAAACACTTACTGCCTCCAAAGTAAGTGTTTGACAGCTAATTCCCGTGCATCTCCAAGTCAGGTCACGTCTCGTAGTTCAGACGTGAAGTGCTACTGTCAGCAATGTAAAATAAGCTTTACTAATTCCAAGCGTTTATTTTACTTTTGACAGCTCGATTATGTATCGATTAGGGATGTCCTAATGCGTTACCGAATCGATTTCTCATAAAAATCGACTTTATTTATGAACAAGTTTTAATCAATTTAACACATTCATATTTTATTTTTGCTCAACATTTTGTAGTTTATAAACATACCCAGACGTTTAAAGCAGAAAAATATTACAAAAAATACATAATTTTTTTTTACAAAAGAAACTTTAAATACAGTCCCGATAAACTCTTTAATTGGAGTTTGTCATCGGGTGCAGAAGCTACAGAAAACCGAAATATGCATAGGACTATTTTATTGTCGTAATGTAAATTGAGAAATACAAACAAAGAAAAAAAAATGCTCGAAATCCTCGAAAAATGCTCAAATGAATAATCCTCGTTGCATAAGTAGGATCAATAAACATCGATATCGATAAAAATCGGAGCTAAAGAACATGTGCGTCACTATCGTAAAGAAAAAAACCTGAAGTATTGCATTTTTCGGTCTATGGTAGCCTTTTAAATAATTACGGAACTTTATGGGCGCCCATGTATCAAAAGTAAAATAAACGCTTGGAAGAGATATAGTTTAATTTATAAAAAAAACGATATAAATAGGATGGCAATAGAGGGTGATTTTTTAAGAAAGAAAATAGTTCAATTCTATAAATAAGTACCTTGATGCTGTCAATATTTATTTGATAGCACAGTTAGAGAACATTTAAAAAATAAAATCTACGGAGGAATAGATACAGTATGTTTATGTAACCTGAGTATTTGAGTAATTATCTATGTTTCTATATAGAAATGTTTGATAATTACGAAATAACATTGCTTAAATTTGTAGTTAGATGTAAGTATCACACAAGTGGGTAGTGGGGAGATACTATCGATGGTATTTTGCTAGACGTCTACAAGATAAACGTGCTAAGTACAAAAAATTAATTTAGATACTTAAATATCTCATGTATTAAATAATGAGCATGTCGTAGTGTAGAGTCTATTTTTAATGAGACTTGTGTGTTAATTTTTTTTTTCTTAATATTTCGACCCTTTTTCACTGACAAACGATGATGTATGTGATACACATACAATTACAAACAAATCATCGTGAAAGTCTTAAAAAAGGCACAATCTTTTGGAAAAAAGAATTTGATACTCATTCCATAGGTCATAAGTCCCGTAAATGCCCGTAAATACACATTCTTTTGATTATACTGATTATCAATAATTATTAAGCCAGCACGTCATGGATGACCCAGTATTTGTTAACAAGTATAATATATATATGCTAAAAAAAAAAATTCACCGGCAATAACTATTCATTGATTGATATGGCATTTATTTTGTAGAACTCCATGATATTTTATGTTAAAATCAAAAACGATTTTTTTGGTTCTACGTGATTTTATTAAGTTAGTGACAATTGTTTCGCCTTGTAAGGGCATTATCAAACTGTTTGATAATGCCCTTACAAGGCTAAACAATTGTCACTAACTTAATAAAATCACGTAGAACCAAAAAAATCGTTTTTGATTTTAACATTAAATAACTATTCACAAAGTTTTATAGCAGATCATCAATCTTTAAACTGCCTTAAAAAGTATCGATTCTGTACTTAGCACGTTTGTCTCGTAGACCATCGTTATATCGACTCCTGCTGGTCCAGTGGCTTCCTCTCAGGCGTACATTATGTGGAGAGGGTTCGGTTCCTGCGACCGATTGAAACTTCATTTCGGGGGTGAAAGATGATGAAGTTATATTTTTAATACGGAACGCCATAAATGGGGAAGGGCGATTGAAATAATACCCTGGTATCGGCAGTCCTTAGAAACCAGGGGTACTGAAAACCAAAGTTATAGAGAATTGTAGATTCTATTTTAAAATATCACAAACGTCAAAACATCTTATCATTATAAACTGCAAAAAATTGTTTAAGAGTTAAAATTTTAGCATTGGAACATAAATGGTTCTGAAATACCAGATCTGCCAAGAATTCAGTATAATGCACTAATTAAAATTAAAATTTGAGCAGACGGGTGATTTTTTAAATAATTATATCGTATTGTGAACACACGAATTTTTCAATGAAATAACAAATTTACTGAAGTTGTACTTTCTTTCTTTAAATTAGTTAAAATGATAAGAATTACATAACAATACATATAAGTGCAGAATGTCGAAATAAAATGTAATTTAAGTTGATCAAAAACAAAGAAACTTAACAGCAAACGGTATAAAAAGTCTGAATTTCGATAAACGCCCATTTCAACCTAAATTATTTATTGAAAAATCATTTTTTTTTAGCAGAATCGTAGCGAGGATTCAATTAAAACCGTATTGAATTGGAGATAATAAAATTAGAATTCTATAAATAGGGAAAAAGTCTCCTAAGGACCTCATAATTCCCTTGTCCAATTCAAATTCTGATCATTGACCTTATTGTACTCGTCCCTCTCTAACCGGCCATATTCTAGAGAAGGGAATTGAAAATCCCTGTTTAGAGTACCAGTCCACCCCTCTGGTCTGTTTCCCCTACTTCTCCAATCCACCGCCCCCTACTCCTCAGCGCAGGATAAATCATAAGAGAAGGGTTCAAATATGGATTTTTCACTGAAGTAGAACCCACACCCTGTTATAGAAGAAAAAAGAATGAAAAGCTTAACCAACTAATTTTAAAATAATTTCTATGGATAGGTTACTTTTAAGTGAATGTTTGTTAAGGCTTCTTTAACTACTCGGATTTTAGTCGACAATTATGTAATAGGTAGCCACGCCGTAGACCAGTTGCCAAAACCTTTTTGAAAAAACCTTCAAAAAATTTGTTTCACAAAAAGATCCTTATAATTATTATTCCCTAATTATTTCTTTATATCCTAATAATGACATGTTTAAGATTACTTTTTTTTATTACTTAACTGGTCTCCACCGGTTTTAAAGACACAATCGGAATGACAATTTTTTTTAAAATACCAGGGTTAAACAGTGAGTTACGCGATTTTATAATCATGGAAAACTACAAAGTGAGTCCTTTGTAAATTACAGTAATTTTGCTATTCGCCACTTTGGAAAAATCATCAAAAGTTGCATCAGGTTTCATCGCGGTTAAAATTAAAATACTTTTCATCTTTCCTTGTTAGATAGGGGAGGGATTTTTATTACAAGAGTTGAACTTTAAAGATTTCCATAATAATTCTTCCAATAAGCCTTCTCACTTAGGGTGATTCGTCACAGTAAACACAGTTGGAAAACAAAACGAGGAGAGGATGCACCGCTTACTGAATTAACATTTAGACGAATAAAAAATTGTGCCACGATATGCAAATTTTACACTTTCGTAGATTGTTTGGGTAATATTTTTACAACACAAACCCAAAAATCATAAAATTATTGTATATTTCATTTTATATCCCTACAGAGATGAAGTAGATTTTTTTTTCAAATTCAAAGGAATATATTTACCGTACCGGGTCATTGGAATAAATCCAGATTTGTGTACAATTATTTGAACACAATGCCAAAATGTTATATAAATTATTGTTTAAGTGAATTTTTGGCAATGTTGGACGTGTTTACGTTTTTAAAGTTTTAACGTTTAAGCCACATATTTTTAGAAAATTTGTTTAAATATTTTTATTATAAAGTTTTTGTCTAGAAGTATTTGGACACACTCAAAATGTTATTTATAAAAAAATCATAGCTGGTAAAAGTTATAAGCATAACAAATTGAAGATTCATCTTCAGGCGTTTCTAGTAGGTGATATAATTCCCCATTTCGGTAAGAATCTCACTTGCAATCATAAAGGTTATGCTAAAATGCTTAGAAATTTTCTCAATGATGACAGAGAGTGTTCACATGTGAAGCGTTCGCGTGATTTTACTGTATATTGGCAGAAATGGATATCAATACTAGGTGAAATAAGGAATGTTGTAATACATCAAGTGGCCACTTAACCCAGCGAATGACAGGTCATAAGCCCTGTAAACGCCTAGATATCCATATTCCCTTCCAAACTTCTCGTCTCTGTTGAGATGTCAAATTGGTATTTATTAGCCCGTAATGGGTGAAATCTAGTTTTTGTCTACAAGTATTTGGCCACACTCAAAAAGTTGTTTATAAAAGCTCACAAATTAAAAATACATCCTAAAACAGGAAATATGTACATTTCTAAGTCACGTAGTTCCGCCAGCTAAACGTTTAAGAGTAAATAATTACTTTTGGACAAAAAATGATTCAAATCTGAAAGCTGACAGATTAGTGTGGGAATTGTGAAGAAAAAATGTGAACATGCGGGGAAAACAGCTTTGTCCAAATTACATAAATACGAAAGTGTCATCTTATGTATTTTTTTGGATATTGTTTTGTCTTATACTCTTAAAATGGGATTTGAATAAATTAATACCTCATTTACATGTAAGAAAATAGGAAAATATTTAGTAAAAATTTAAAAAACGTTAATGAAATTTCTTACGATGGCGATGGCAGTGAAAAAAAATAGTCTGAAATCATTTTTTCTGGATTAATAGGGTAACTACGGTTACATAACAAATTGTTTTAAAATTGAAACACTGCTAAAAATGAGTTACACAAATTTGCTAAAGTAATTCGTTTTGATTCGCCGTTTGATAGCGCATTCAACAGAATTGCATAGCATAAATCTTATTCAGATATTTCAATATAACAGTTGTATCGCCAACGGGAGCATTTGGACGGAATTGCATTAGACATGCACGGCGGAGCATAGGAATACGTCGTGGTTGACAAATTTGTTTACAATCCGAAACTGAGCCAACCCACTACTATAGTCGGGGCATTCAATTAATTCCCGGGGAGGACAAAAGCGCATTCTGGCCCACCCCAAACGGTGATTTACGACTTAGATTAATTTTAGATAAGGTCGAGAGGGTCTGGCGCTCAAAATGTTCGCGGAGGGATGATGCAGTAAAAAAATGGGGCTCAGAACGATAACGCGCAATGTGCCG
>JAGVSP010001117.1:0-60377 GCA_022494985.1 Micrasema minimum
TCATGTACCACCAACATTCAATGTCAACGAATAAAACATATTGAATTCAATTTGATAGGTAGATACCGCCACGATAATGAAAATCATGTTTGCATTATGAACCAGTAACGGTTTATCTAAGCTGGCATGGTGGGTTTTTTTCAGATTGACTATTATATATAATTTATGTACAAATTTAATATTGAAAGAATTGAAAACGTTCAAAAAAAATTATTTAAACAAGTTGAATATAAATTTCATTTGCGTATCCCTAATTATTTAGACTCATTAAAGTTTTATAACCTTGAATCCCTTGCACTTAGAAGAAATATCAATGATCAGAGTTTGCTTTATAAAATTGTAAATAACAAGTTAGACTCACCAGAATTAATTAATCTACTCTCTTTCCGTCGTGTCCCTTCCAGACCAATAGACTGCCTAAACTTTTTCACATACCTAAAGTTCACAGAAATAATTCTACGATTTCCTCGAATTTGTAAGGCGTTTGATGATAAAATTTAATAGCTTAGATATGTTTTATACCCCATATAACAAATATATAAAGGAACTTAAAAACTTACAGACTTAAGATGACAAATATTTATTTACATTATAAGTAGATTCTTTTAACCGTTTAAAGCTACCTGCGGATACATATAATTGGATGGCAGGCATGTTATTGTTAATTATTAGTTTTAATTATATTATGTTTTACCTGTACATCTGTTTGTATCCCGAATAAAATAAAATAAAATAAAATAATTTACTTTTTTTTTTAAATAATAAAAATATTCTATAAGGATACCTAGACTTATACTCAATGTAAATGCATATAAATTTTTTTATCATTGACTGTTTTCACTGTAATTACATTTTTTTTTAAAACATTTTAAACAATCAAGCAGTATCTCAAAATTTTGGCAGTTTTCTTACTTTTTCCAACAGTAATTTTGCAATTGTATTAACGAGTGCAGTTTGGATCATAAAATATTTACCACTCCTCTCAACAGTTATACAACCAACGTAGTAAAATTATCATGGTCTGATAACGCACAGATATACAAGAAGAGACATCTTACGATGCCATTTTTGTATCGTGACGTAAAGTCGACATAAAATTATACAATCGTCATAACAGGATTTTTTCCATTGACGCATTACGCTTTGAAGTTTTGATTTTAGTTTCAACTTATCACATAGCTTTTTTTTATCTAGGATTCTAAGTTATATAACTGTAGTGTAGCAGCTACAGGAAAAAATATTAACTAACTAACTAACTAACCATCACGCCATTTCCTCGGAGGGGTAGGCAGAGAGGGATAAAGCGTCACACCACTCTGTCTTGGCATACTTCTCTTGCTTCCTCCACATTCATAAATCTTCTCATGCACGCACGTCGATTATTCCGACTTCTTACATGCCCACTTTCAAACACTTGTTTTACTTGATCATGCCTTGTCTTTCTCGGCCTTTCTCGACTTCTACATCCAGGCACAGTCGCATCATATATTTTTTAGCCGTTCTTTTATCACCCATTCGCTCTACATGACCAAACCAACGTAAAAGGCCTTTCTTAATTTTGTCGATAATGCTTATCTCAGCCTTGCATTCTGCTCTAATTTCAACATTAGTGCACCTATCATACATAGTTTATTCATAGTAAAAATATTGTTATTTAAATTAATGCTGGTTTGAATGATCGTTAGTAATAGTTAAAAACCTCTGGTAAAATGTATCATTAAAGGAGACGCTTTATTTTATTACAGATGTATGTAGTAAATCATGATGTGCAATATTTCTAAAAATTTACAGTAGTATTTCGTTTTTTCCTGAGAACGTTATTTTTTCAAATCCAGAGAGTCGGCAGTGCCAAAGTTTACATAACTTGATCCATGTATCTGGATTATAGTCAAACCAAACATTCCTTCCTCCGACCTATAGACAGACCAGACGACTTATTGCCTGAAACCATAAACACTTTTACAAATCGATTTATTAAAATAACATACGAGTCCGTAATGGAGTTCGTCTTCTGGCGTAAATAACCACCACGAGTGATTTGTCGACTGTTAAATTTTATTTCGTGACTGGAATCGTTCTTACCAAAATATTAAACGGTGTATAATCTGCTCCAAATAGCAGTTATTAGCTGAAACTTTTAACGGAATGTGCACGACGCAAAGCTGCAGCAAGCGATGCGTAAAAGAACGCACAAAAGGTTTTGTTTGCACGTAACAATCGTAATAATACACTTACTTAACTGTAAGTAAATACTTCTAAATCTGGTATTTATGTAACGTTGAGTTACATTCCGTTTATTAAACTTAGTATTTTAATGGCTGTATTTCCGGAAGACTGGCGCTAAAGCGTAAGACTAAACATCTTGCCTTCATGTGACAAATGATCAAGACTCACTGCACTTGATGTGCCAATGCAGTTCCCTATGCACCATTGGATGCGGATAAAGGGAGAGTAGTAAAAGCTTATCCTATTATAAAATAATAATCACTACATGCTCTAGTAAAGCTTTTTTATATATTTTTTCCACTAGTACCTACTTATTAGATTCTAGCTTGTACTCGTCCACTAATCGCGTTTTTTTGCTATTTTGCGGAGCAAGTAGTGTGACGGTTCCTACGTCACCCGTGACAATTTTCACGCGTGTGCGTTTTCAGAACATATTATCTCAAAGTTAACAGACTCATGATTGACATAGCCGGTTACATAAGAAATAGTTTGTGTTTTTCTGCAATATTTGCTTGTCCGAAATATATCCAAAAAATAGTTAACAAGGTATAAGTAACATATATTATATAATTAACTAACTAACTAACCATCACGCCATTTCCCCGTAGGGGCAGGCAGAGAAGATAGAACGCCATACCACTCTGTCCTGACAGACTTCCTTTGCTTCCTCTGCATTCATACATCTTCTTAAACTTCTTTTAGCCGTTCTTTCATCACTCATTCGCTCCACATGACCAAACCATCGTAAAAGCCCTTTCTTAATTTTGTCGATAATGCTTATCTCAGTCTTGCACTCTGCTCTAATTTCGACATTTGTACACCTATCATTCATAGTCTTACCACACATTCGCCTGAGAGATCGCATTTCAATAGCATTCAGTCTACTTTCATCCTTCTTTTTCCAACACCACGCTTCACTACCATATATAATTAAACTAATTTTAAAATGTTCATAACTAGTTTGGATCATATCTCTCTTGGTCGTTATTTATTTATAACATAACACGTCAACACGTGCGTTCCCTTTTTGACGTACATTTTTTCAGAGTGATATTTGTCATCATCAGTCTGTTATTAGTCTAATCAACATTCGAAAATCATTTACAAACATTTACGGCTTAGGAACAAGATGTTCCTACGCTCCTTAGTTCTGTTTACCCTTTCTAATAAGGCATGACGCGTATGTGAAGATGTATAGCGGTTTCAGCAGACCTTCACTAACACAACGAGGATTGCGCTTATTTCACAGCCACAGACCAAAATGATTGTCAAGTTGTAATGTTACCCATAGTTATAATAAATAACGAGGCATTCACGTTATTATTGTCTCGCTTCAATCAATTTAATCATGTTTATGATGTGCTTACTGTATAAAAAATCAAGCCATTGAAAAAAAAAACTTGTTTTGTGGTATAATACTGAAAATTTAATTAAACAAGACGTTACACAGATTAAACAACGTTGGCTGGAAATAGCTGTGAAAATATTGCTTGGTTATTTGATATTGTGTTTTAATATGGTTTTTGAAACGTATATAATATTCACTACTGTACATAATATTTATGTATGAACCATAATTATGCGCATATTTTACTGAATAGGGTTGTAATTTTATTATTTATTTACTTTTCATATAATGTCTTTTTTAAGAAACAATATTAAATCTAGAAAGGGTTTTTCCTAATCACATAATCGTCCCACACACGAAAAAGCGTAACATTCTCATTGTAATGAATTTTCGATAATTAACACACATTGTATTTTTCTTAACAATGCTTCATTGTGTACTTGGTTAAAGGATGTTAGATAAAAAACTTTTAGTGGAATGAGGTTATTCTGTCAGAGTAATAAATCATTATTGGAATAGAAAATTCAAGATTTTGCCCGTATGATTTTTAAGTGCTGGACTATGCATTTTGTCATTTGTACCTATAAAACCAAAATTTCTTTCCCCTTTGCCACATTCAATCTGGGAGTCGACAACGTTACGCTGACCAATACATCCTCTCATGTCAATTAATGCCTGCCAAATATGCATAGACAAATATTCTCCCGTATTATTTTTAATGCAATATCAAACAGCGTACTTACAGTTGAAAATAATTGTTTGGAATCATTCATTTAGCATACCTTAGTTTTCACGTGCACAAATTAATTGTCGCCGTGGTGGTGAAGAAAGCTAACCCACATACAATACATATAAGGCTTAGCTCTTTTCACCATCACGGCGACGAAATATGCATATTTATATGTATAGTACCTTGGACTGGCACTGAAGCGTAAGACTGGTCATATTACCTTTAATAATAATATGACTAAAATGCGGATAAGATAATGAAAGAAATGAAAGAATATGAATTTAATAATAAATAAAATAAATATATATTAATGTCCTTAAGAAATTTAAATTTAAACTAAAAAAAATAAAAAATTCTAGTACCTAGATTTTTAAAATTTTTATTTATTTATTACTACTTATATTACTAACCTTATTATTTACTTATTATATTTAACTTTTATTATACTACTTATATTTACTTCTTACTTTTCTTATACTACTTATATTTACCTCACTGTGATTACCAATTACATTAAGTATATTTAAGCGTAACCTCTCACCAAGCACAAGAGCTTGTCTTTTTTATTGGTGAGGTATAGCGTTATGGTTATATTGTATCATTATTGTCATTAGCTTTGTAAAAATTGATTTGATAAAGCATTAAATATAACATTTAATAAAAATGTTTGTTCATTAAATAAAATACCTTATATAAAACGGCTTATCAAAAAATCGTTTACATTTATTTATTATGTAGTATTTATTTTTTAAATTTCACTTTTTTTAGTAATATTTTTACTTTATCCTGTATTTTTCTTGTCCTTTAAACAAGTCCTTTAAAA
This sequence comes from Micrasema minimum, assembly GCA_022494985.1. Classification (NCBI taxonomy): domain Eukaryota; kingdom Metazoa; phylum Arthropoda; class Insecta; order Trichoptera; family Brachycentridae; genus Micrasema; species Micrasema minimum. The sequence continues at coordinate 5,128 of JAGVSP010001117.1, forward strand.
GACCGCTGCTGTTCTCAAGCACTCTGTTCTATATACTAACTAACTAACCATCATGCCATTTTCCCGAAGGGGTAGGCAGAGAGGATAGAACGCCACAACACTCTGTCCTGGACTTCTTTTGCTTCCTCCACATTCAAACATCTTCTCATGCACGCACGTCGATATTTCGGACTTCTTACATGCCCACTTTCAAGCACTGGTTTTACTTGATCATGCCATGGCTTTCTCGGGCCTTCCTCGACTTCTACATCCAGTCACAGTCGCATCATATTTTTTTAACGTATATTATTGTTCTATATGTATACGCTTACTCCAAATAGGACAACGTATTTCCCTACGTACAAATAATAAATTTCCTCTCTGATTTCCCATGTTAAGCATTTCTCGACCTCATTATTCTCTAATACCTATCCTTTTTTTATTAATGTCTTCCCGCGTATCCTTCTCCCTACTCCTGACCGCATTTCCCACCGTTCCTACGTAATTCTAACCTTCAATATGAGCCTTATACCAGTGGGTCACATACGCCCTAAAGCGGAGATAAAACGTATAATCATCCACTCGACGAAATTCGCTGGATTTTTTTCTAGAGATATGAAGACATGGTGACACGTAACCTACTTAAAAATGATCCAGTATAAAATAATAGGTAGGCTTCATTAGCATAAGCTTTTATTTGACTTTTTTGCATTTGAGAGTGTAATTTACTGTTTTTTTCGTTTATATCCAACGAATAAAAGAGAGATATGAGCGAATGGATGATGAAAAACGGCTAAAAAAAATATATGATGCGACTGTACCTGAATGTAGAAATCGAGGAAGGCCGAGAAAGACATGGCACGATCAAGTAGAACAAGTGCTTGAAAGTGGGCATGTAAGAAGTCGGAATAATCGACGTGCGTGCATGAGAAGATGTATGAATGTGGAGGAAGCAAGAGAAGTGTGCCAGGACAGAGTGGTGTGGCGTTCTATCCTCTCTGTCTACCCCTTCGGGGAAATGGCATGATGGTTAGTTAGTTAGTTACTTATATCCAACAAATAATATAAAAACACTATGAAAATTCAAACACTGAAAATTTAATGTAGCTATTTTTAAAAAGTACAGTTGCAAATATAACAAATTTTATTTGTAATTCTACACTATATTTCTTCAAGCAATTGCGCGTCATTCTATTTAAAGTTTTTCCCATCAACTCTTGATAAAATAAAATGTAAATAAAACTCTTTTCTGTTCTGTTTCATAATAAATACATATTACATAGACCATTTTGTACAATAATATTGAAGTTTCAATACAAGATTTTTTTATTATTTTTAAATAATGTATTGATGTATAATAATTTGAAATAAAAATGTTTAAATAGCTCAAAAACTTTGAGCTTTAATTTCTGTATCTACAGTTTCATTTATTTATTATTCTTCCCTATTAATTTCTTTAATTTTCTGAAATGCCTATATTTTGATTAACCCTATTTTTTTTATATAAGATTTTATGTACAAAGATAGATTAAACGTTTTTTTTAATATTCAAATAACTTCGTTATTCCTCAAAGTATTGTACATTACTTCAAAAACTTCTTTTTCATCTGAATAGTACAGAAAGTTAAGTAAGATATCTCTAAATTACTAAATATGTATTTAGTTATTATTTTTATTTAAACAATATAATCCAATATAACATTTTTTAGGTCTCTCATTTTCTAAAATAGTAATAAACTCACTAAATCCTTGTGCTTTTTGGCTCAGCACAATTATAATCAAAAAGTTTAAAGATCCTGCACAGCTTTTTAAAAGTAATATTCAGTAATAAGACCCTATTCCTTAATTGGTTACCTAACCCTATTTTCAGTCAACGATCCATCTATTCTGTAAATCATGAAATGTGTCAGACTAAAATGCCTGGAGCAAACCTGAGGAATTTAAAACACCCTGTCAATCATTCATTACAAATGTATCTGAATATTGAATCAACCTATTTTTATTTCATACGGAAATTTTCTTTCTCTTGTTTTTATACGATGTATCATCGTTCTTTTTTATACCATATATTTTCTTAACGTTCGTGATATGAATATATTCAGTAACGTTTCATATTATTTGAGAGTATAATATGTTTATATAACGTTTCTTAGGCTGCTTTTTTACTATGAAATCAATCCAAAAAAAAACATACATTTTGTGCTATTTAAAAAGTTTCAATCATTGTATGCTTCATCTAAATGAAATTGAAAGGACCGAAGCACAGCTACATCTACAGCTATAGGCAAGGTTTTAATACCGATCCGCAATCAGCGCACAAAATTTAGGGAGCGTGCTTTTGCGGTTGCGGGCCCTATGGCTTGGAATGCTCTCCCCCCAGAACTGCGAGAGTGAAGTGATGTTTCGAATGAAACTTAAGACCCATTTGTTCTCTAAAACTTTTGAATAATATGTTTAAACGGCGCTATATAAATTATAAATAATGACAAATAAGTTAATATTTTTACTAAAATAATCTTACCCAACAATTTTTTTTTTAAATTAATGTTTTTTTTATCGCTCTACAATCTTTAATAATTAAGATTTACAACATAAATTGTTTTGTATTGTTTTACTAATTGTTTCGTTCTTTTGTTTCAGGTAAGTTTGAAGTTCATATTAGCACCCAAATACTTCTCACGTGAAACAAGCACTACACACAAGGTAAACTAGATTACACATGTACAGCTTAATGTTCTATGTACAGAACACTGAACACTTCCATTCTTCGGTACAATTTAATGCGGATACATAAGTATGTTTGTTATTTATCTTAAATTTTTATTTAAAATTCAAATGAGCAATTATCACAGATCAATCATTCCAGTTTCGATTCACATTAAATTAAAAATAACGCGGAAATGGATATCGCAAGTAATTACAGCCAGATCAAAAGGTAAGATTAAATTCTCCACACTCAGTATGTACATTACCCAAGTCTTTGAAGCATCGGTAATTTATTATACAACTTAATTAATATTTAAAGAAGCAATAATTCTAAACGCAACTTGTGAAGTTGGTTTAATTTGTAATAAATTGATGTTTACTTTTGGCTCGGATATTTTCTTACTTTAAGCCCACTTTAAACGGGACAGAAAACTGTACAGTTTCTTATATAGTTAGCAAACTGTCCCGTATAAAGCAAAAACTGTGTGGAATATTGAATGGTCGGCGTGACGTTTACTGACCTGACAGTTAATGTTTTTTATGAAATTTTTATGGTATATTGAATTTAAAAAAAGTTATACTTCTTTGGCCATTCTCATACACCCACTCACGCACACAAACAGACAGGATATATAAATGAAATATAAGACATTTTTCAATATTATTCAATATATTATACGTGACTTCATTATTATATTATACACCTATATTATCATTATCAGTTATTTCTTCTATCAATAAAAGTATCGATACTTGTATCAAAACAAGTATCAGATACAAGCATCAGTGACTGTGGCGCCATTTTCTCTTAAGCGCCATTTTCTCTTAAAAATCAGCGTGACGCGGTTTCTCGACCAACATCCCACCCCAAAGTGTCTAACGGGCGCAAAGAAGTATAACTTCAAAATATAAATTATGTATTAATGGTAAAACTACAATTTTACATAGAACATTATTAAAGACAATAGTATGTATAGTTCCAATTACAGTTTTTCACAAATACGAAATGAATGTTAAATAATAACAGCTTTGAGGAAATAAAAAATTAAAAAAAAAAATTAAATTAAAAATAATTAAAAAAAAAAACAAAAAAACATGCTTTTACAAACGTAAAAAACTAAAAAATATACAAGCATTATTAGCTATATTAACAATTTCCTGGGTGTACACATACGATAGTAACTTAGGATAGCGCTTAAAAAATCATCATCATCATGATGCCATATCCGCTTTCTATGTAGAATGTGGAGCATATGAATTCCTCAAACTGCCCTACGCGATTGGTCGCGTGTCGTCCTAGTTCAGATTCGAATTCTAGCTTAAACTGCCGATGAAGTAAAGAGATTACTTAAATGCTGAAACATTTCTAAAATGCAAAAAAAATCTTAAAAGTTATATTCTCTCCAAAAACGTGCAGTAACGTAACGCGTTACGAGGGCAAAAAAAACATATCACTTCTCACAGTTAATTTGAGCCGGGTCGTGGTCTAGTGGTAGATTCAGGAACTCCGGATTGGAAACTCTACGTTCGAATCCCACTCCAGCACAACTTGTTTCCTGCTGTCTGGCACAGTTATTTCCGACTATTTGAAAGCAGCCCCGAAATTGAAATATTTTAGTATCCCATAAGAACTCAAATGTTTCTTTCTTTCTCTGGACGTCCAGGACGCCGAGAACCAAATAAATAAATATCTAATAAATACTGAATATAATCTAATAAATACTGAATATACTGAAATAAATAAAAAAATCGGTGTGCGTCGGACCACACGGTGGAAGTTATACTTCTTTGGCCATTCTCATACACCCACTCACGCACACAAACAGACAGGATATATAAATGAAATATAAGACATTTTTCAATATTATTCAATATATTTATATTCAATATATTATACGTGACTTCATTATTATATTATATACCTATATTATCATTATCAGTTATTTCTTCTATAATCATTCTTTCATCTTTAAGTCATGGAGAAAAACCGAAGCCATTGCAATAGCGTATTTTCTAAAAAGATAATTCGCTAAAATGACGCGTAAGAAGTAAATAAAACAAAAGAAATGACAACTGTCAAAGTCAGACCAATACAAGCATCAGTGACTGTGGCGCCATTTTCTCTTAAGCGCCATTTTCTCTTAAAAATCAGCGTGACGCGGTTTCTCGACCAACATCCCACCCCAAAGTGTCTAACGGGCGCAAAGAAGTATAACTTCAATAAATAATACTTCTAAAAGTTCCGCTCGTCTTATGCATGCCTTGCCACGACTGTACTAGACTTGTTTAAATCGAATCGTGCTACAGCATTTCCTCTTTTCTATTCTAAGTAAAATGGCGATTCCCACTCCCGGGCGTCAGGGTCGACATAAACGTTAACCTTTAACCTCACAGCACGTAGAAGCGTGTTCCAGAATAGCACGAATAACGAGACTGTTGTTTTATGCATTGGATTCCAAATAAATTCACAGTCAATTACGTACTGCAAAGTATTACTCCGTCCATGCGCTTCGTAGCAGCAAGACGTGTTGTGATCTTGCTACTTTATTTATTGCTCATTGCACAGCGCCCTTAAGGCGATTTTGCACTTTATAAATTATCTATAAGAAAATGTAAGTTCCCTTGTAAACTTTTCGTCTCACTTGAGATAATAATAATAATAATCGGCAAATTTATTATGCGCCGTTTTCGTGAAAAAACCTCACCTCAAGGGCGCTGTAAATCGATAAACATAATTAATTCCAGATCCAATAAATTTACCAACAAAAAACTGACAGAAATGTAAACTAAAGTATAAATTGATTTCTAATCGGTAAAAACACTGGATTCCTATTCGTCTTGCAGCTACAAAGCGCGTGGATGAATAGAATTTAAGTTTACGTATGGCATTCATTTTTAAAATGTTTTATCCGTGTTGAATGCAAGCCCGCCATGGGTAGAATCTAGTGTTTGTTTGCAAGTATTTGAACACATTTATAATGTTCTAATACAACCGCTTCATACGAACATCCGTGTCTGCTTTCGTTAAGGTTATTTTACACAAATATCGTTATCGATTACGGTTAAAAGTGCAAGTTAATTGCATTTATTATTTTTCTTTTAAATGACGTGTCGGACCAACTCACTTGCATTACAGATTATTGATACTTTATTAATAAAATCTACTGCTATAACTTTCCCCTACCCCCGCACCTAATGGTATATTGGTACAAAGTGCAATGTATCTTGATAAAAAAAATTATTACGTGAAGGCTATATGATTTTTTTAAATAATAAAATCACATTAAACACACATATTTTACGTTTTAGTAAGAAAGTAAGAAGGTATTGATTTAAAACAAATATTTTTTTTAAAACTTTTGGGCTTTATGTAAACTCTGCACTTTCACGAAGCTCCTCGCCAAAGTACCTACCTACATACTTCGCAAAGTTGAACGAAGTACGGACGGGGTATGAAGTATTACGAACCGGCCTACTACACTCCAACTTCGGTCAGCTTCAGCAGGAGTGGAGAGTTTACATAAAAGGGCAATCATTTTGAAGTGTAGTAAAACAGGTTCTGCAGTTCGTTGTTCCCATTTTGTTCTATTTTATATTGTCTTTATTTGGTCTTGAACCACAATATACATATACACAATATACAATACGTTCGTGACAGTTTGTCAGTGACAAAACCGGCCATATACATTCTCGTATGTATATAAATCCCTTGGCACCAGAGTGCAACAGATTTAAGAAGAATCCTGGTGATGATTTCGCGAACAAAAGTTTTAAAAGTACTTATAGATTTTTTAAACTAATTTTGAGACATCTCTTCGTCATAAAGGGCTTAGTAGTATATTGTAACTAACTAACTAACTAACGAGAGGATAGAACGCCACACCACTTTGTCCTGGCATACTTCTCTTGCTTCCTCCACATTCATACATCTTCTCATGCACGCACGTCGATTATTCCGACTTCTTACGTGCCCACTTTAAAGCACTTGTTTTACTTGATCATGCCATGTCTTTCTCGGCCTTCCTCGACTTCTACATCCAGGCACAGTCGCATCATATATTTTTTTAGCCGTTCTTCATCATCCATTCGCTCCACATGACCGAACCAACGTAAAATACCTCTCTTAATTTTGTCGATAACGCTTATCTCAGCCTTGCATTCTGCTGTAAATTCAACATTAGTGCACCTATCATACATAATTTTACCACACATTCGCCTGAGAGATCGCATTTCAACTGCATTCAATCTACTTTCATCCTTTTTTTTCCAACTCCATACTTCGCTTCCATACATAAGGGTTGGTATCAGAACTCCGTTATCCACTGCCAACTTAGCCTCTTTTGATAAGCACTTATTAGATACTACCGACTTTAAGGCACCATTAACTCTGTAACCGGCACTAACCCTCCTTTCAATGTCCTTGTCCATATTTCCATCACTAGTGGAATTTGTATATCTGGGAAGTATATTGTACTTTTTATATACTTATTCAACAATCCTTCAATACATCTTTAACAAAGTGTATGCTATCAAACTACAGTTTTGGATATGGTCCACTGGCCCTATAAACCTACCAATATTTTATCGCCTGCTTACTTACTTTCCCTTATCCGCACCTAGTGATGCATAGGACACCGCGTTGGTGCAAAAAATTGATCTCAATCATTCGCTACATAAAGTCTAGATGATCTGTCTTACGATTTAGCGAAAGTCCAAGGAATAATATCAAATATTATATTCATGTGTAAAAACACAATCATATAATCTCCGCTCTCCAAGCTCCGTAACGGCGCCAACTCAAAGCTCACAAACACGGCGTAATAACCCAGAAAAGCGTTATCTGTATTCTGAGGGCCATGGGACTAAGCGCCAATGTCGAGCTTCTTCTTAAGTCTGTCGCAGTCTACCTATATATACATTATGTATGCACGTAAGTAAAGTCCTGCCAACTTGCTGTAACTTGACACTAAAATATTCACTGGATCTCGGAATAAAACGGTTCGTCCTCTTCATGTCAGAATGGTTCCTAGCGCCTGTGTACAAACTTCTGAATTATTTTTACTTAAAACCTTCGTAAAATTTATTATATCCCCTGAGCTTTGTCTTCGAATATTTAAAATGTATTTTTACGGCGTGTTTTCCTGTGTAAAAACCAAAGAAAAATGTAAATTAGATGAGTTGGCATTTATTTTATAGAACTCCATGGTAGGGTTCATATTGCGTTATAACTTTTTTACGAATATGTAGATATTATTATCCTATCTTCCCCTATAATAATAATAATCAGTTAACGTATATAGCGCCATTTTTGTGAAAAATCACCTCAAAGGCGCTTTACAAAAGATACCGTTTAACCGAAACTCCTAGCGGTAGACTATATTACGTGTAATTTGAGCAGACTAGGGCAATTACGCATTCTGGGAATTGGTATGTGAGATTTAAAAAATATAGGTTAATTGAGACCGAAATTGACTAGGGCTCTGAATGGTGCGTAAGTATGAAGGCAGTCGATTCCAGGCAGAGGGGCTGCAAAAGAACGTTCGCCAAACTTTGTGTTTTTTAGTTGAAAACTGCTTAAATTAAGCATTATTCGGTTTACGTCATTCCTAAAGCACCCATTTCAATATAATGCAGGTAATACTTTCTGCACAATATATTTTCATATCTCATCGGTGGACGTCCTTGAGGCCTCTGGTTCCTCGGTCTCCACACCAGAACGCGTTTCGTCCATCTGTCGTCCGTCATTCTGGCTATGTGACCGGCCCATTTCCACTTCAACCAAGCAATTCGCTGCACCACGTCGCAGACCTTTGTCTGGCGTCGGATCCAATCGTTCCTTTTTCGGTCTCTTAATGTTATTCCAAGCATAATCCTCTCCATGCTCCTCTGTGCAACTTGCAACATATGGGAGGATTGCTTGGTCAGAGTCATTGTTTCCGCGCCATAAGTAAGGACGGGCAGAATGCATTGGTTGAATACTCGAGTCTTGAGTGAGTTGGGAATGGAGCTTCGGAATGTGGAATTTAGCTTACCGATGAGATGGGTGGACGACATCAGGAAGTCTGCTGGAAGACAGTGGATGGGGACGGCGCATGATCGGGAGGAGTGGAGACGGGGGAGGCCTATGTCCAGCAGTGGACCTCAACGGGCTGAAATGATGATATTTTCATATAAGATTCCATAAATGTTCTGTACTATACTTACTAACATTTTTTGTTAGCGATATTGGATGTTAAAATACTTGAATATTTCCTGTTCGGTCGTCGCTAACATTCCATTCTATGTAAGGAATACAGAATGGAAACATAACAAGATTAATAGATCATAAACATTTTCCTTATAATTATAATACATCTAAAAACTAGTCAAACCGCATTGCCAGTGATATAAATATTATCGTATATCAATCAACTAATGGCAGGCAGTACAATGTAACCCTTTTTGTGTTTATTTGATGCTGCTAAAAAAATACTGATAAATTGATGCTAAAAGAAAGTCCCTTGTTCATATATGTCCATTATCCATCTCAATATTCGGCATCGTTTTGATAACGCATTTAACTTTTATCACAAAGATTTTAATAAGATACGCTCTCAACCAGACATATGAATAAAATTGATCTGTGTTGAGATATTATATTCTCATTTAAATATTAGACAGTTGTGAAATTATATGTATTATCTTAATCTGAAACAAAATTGGTAGTTTTTATTCAGCGAGAATTATTATTCAAATTAAAAAATATAACGACGCGTGTCTTCGTCGCGACTAAGTCATGAAAAATCGTCAAGGGAATCGACCCCAATGGCAGGTAATGTGCCCTGTAAATGCCTGTAAAACTTGTATGTCCTTTTGAAATATTATGTATATTATAAACGCACAAGAAAAATCCTCAATAAACATTATGCATAGTGTGTATGTTCCTTTGAAGTTTTATTGCCAAGCTTAAATCATTTAAAAAATATGTTTAAAGCACCCATAAATTTTAACAAAACTTTGTTGATAATTAAAAACACACTTTTCCAACAACTTTAAAAGGATTGATTTAATATTGATATCCCAACAGAGACAGAAAAACTCTGGAAACGAATGTGGATTTTCTCGCGTTTACAGGGCTTATGACCAGTCATTGGCTGGGTTAAGTGACCACATGACGTATTACAACATTCCCCATTCCACCCACCATCTGATAACCATACAAGACAAATTTAGAAACATGTATTATTATGAATTATCACACATCATTTCACTTTTAATTAGATTTTAGATTCTTCATTCAATGGATATCAGTCCATCCCCTTATATCAGGGTTGTTTCGAGATTGATTGAGAGAAAAACCAATAAAAATCAGTTGATAAACAAAAATTAATTTGATTTAATTAATTTGTTAAATCATTTTCCTTTTTCTTCAGTTCAACACGTGCGTAGAGATCTAGATAATAAATGAAATGATGATGTAAACTGAACATTTTTGATTCGTCGTAAAACGGCAGCTCATCCTGTTGTAAAATTGTTTTATTCCTACCTCTAAAGTAAACACCCCCGATTTTCGGAAATTTAATATCGTAACGTTAAATTCGCAGAATGCAAGTTAACGAGGTTTTCTGTTTACTAGATATGTTCCTGCGATTATTCCGGAATTGTTTACAGCTAATTGGCTTGATTTGTAATGAATCTTTGGTACATAATAGCAAAATAGTTTTATAAGCTACGTTGAGAAAAAACCGTTATTTGTAATGATTTATTCAAAATACAGATGGATTGCTATTTCTACATACAGATTAATAGTTCAATAAATTTTTTTTAGACGAATAGGCGAATCGATTGACTTTACATTTACTTTATTTATAATATAACTCCATATTATCAAAGTTTATTTTTGGTTCTTGTTTTATTTTTTTTGGTAATTGATTCGCCTTGTTTGGGAATTATCAAACTGTGGAGTTGAAAAGATCCGCATCTTATGATATATTATTTTATGGTACAGTTAAGGATATGAACATCTGTGGATTTTCACCGAATTCCCGTTAGTTTTAGTATCTTTTTGGGTGTATTTTACTGCTGTACTCACTTAGTTATGGAATTTTGTCAATTAACAGATGTTACCTCTTGTTATTTTCTGTTTTCAACCCCACAGTTTGATAATGCCCTAACAAGGCGAAACAATGGTCACAAAATAAATCATATATAAAAAACAGAAACGAAAATCTAGTTTGCTTAAATATGTCCTGGCATATAGGCGAATCATTTTTTTTTCTCGTCGGTAGAAGTGAGGAGTTATACTACTACTACTCTCACTTGTGATTTTCTCATAAAAATACATCAAAAATATTTATGTTTATTTATTTATTAATCTTTTTATTAAATTATTCTTTTTTGCAGTTTGGAATGTTTATATTTAAGTTCTTTAGGTCGAACCCCGTGTTGAACTGAAATAGTACGTGTATATTTTATTTGAAAATTTTAACATATTAATAATTAAACAATAACAATAGTAATAAAACTAAATTAAATTAATTCAATGACAGGGAAACAAAATATAATAAAATTAAATAATAAGAAAAACAATAAATTGAACAAAAGTAAACAATAGACATAAAAATAGTAAACTTCCGTATAAAGTGGGCTTAAAAGAGAGTAGAGTAGAATATAAAAGTAAATCAATGAATATACTGTTTGTATTGGTGATGAACAATCGGCAAACTGAATCGTATAACTCACATTAAACACATAAGTAAACACATTGAAATTTTCCTATAAAATGCTTCTCTTAATCAAGATTGTACTTCTAACGTAAATAGATCTGACACCTCTTCCCTACTCCCATGCATCAGCCAATCATGTATATTTCTTTTAAATGTATTTAAATTTTTGGATATCTTTATGTTTATTGGCAATATATTGAAAAATTTAGGGGCTAAAAATGTGTGATTCCTCATCAAGAGTTTAATTATAACCATTAATTGAATCGGCAGTTACTCCGTGGTAGGTTTTTTTTAGAAAAACGAGTGCGATCAACAAAGCAAGAAAAAAGTTGTGTAAACTTTCTCGCTGAAAACACCAATATTCAGGAAGTTGATAATAGTAGTCATCATATTGATAAACAGTAACTATTTCAAGCTACTTCCGTTTGGATAATATACGGGGGCATCTTCATTTTTATGTGTATTTTACATAGTAAAAACTTTCGAATAAAGTAATAAACTACGGTAATACCCGATCCATTAACTAATGTTTTTTTTTTTATAACTAACCATTTTAAATTTTTTTTATTTGGGGGTAAGGCAGAGAGGATAGAACGCCACACACTCAGTCTGGCACACTTCTTGCTTCAAAATTCATACATCTTCTCATGCACGCACGTCGAATATCCGTTTCTTACTTCTACTTCTTTCAAAACCTTCCTCGATTTCTACATCCAGGCACAGTCACATCATATATTTTTTTAGCCGTTCGTTCATCATTCCATTCGCTATACTTATGACCAAAGCATCGTAAAAGACCTTTCTTATTTTTGTCGAAATGCTTATCTCAGCCTTGCACTTTGCTGTAAATTTGAATTTTTCTTCTCAATCGGCACTCTAACGGTTTAAATCATTAATAAATTGCAAATAGGTTAGACAAGGCGGTACTTTTCACATAACTTGAAATTTCTTTGTTGGATGCTTTTTCAAGGGTCAATGAAAGTAGGCTAAAATCATCTTCTTATTCATGCCATTATGAAATAAATAAGCATATGGATTACTTAAAACTGCCTCCAATCAAGCAATACTGCCGTCCCGCAATTACTCTTGAGTCAGGTCTACGTAAAGCAATGTAAGACGCAAACTACGATAATGACTTATGATAAAGTTGCAGAACTATTTTAATAATTGTTAGTTTATCGTTCTTACATTGAATGAAACAATTCTGGAAAGCAATCTCTAAAGTATTCCACGCAAGCAGCATGTTGATTGCACAGATGGTATCGTACTTAATAAAAGGTTATTTTATATATTTAATTTGTTCTGAAATCTGATTTGATTATCCGAAATTAATCTTTAAATTCAGATATGTGATATTTTTACTGAATTTAATCATCTATAATCTATACAGATAGACGCCACTACTTTTTCTAGCTAATCCACCTGAAAACATTCATAATCTGTCTGAGGTTAATGCTCCAGGGAGTCATAAAGCTTAGAATGTAACAGCTACATACCAGATTAATTTTAGTTGGCAATAATATCTTCTGTCGAAAGAGGTGCAACAAGTGCCTCTAATGCGACCACATTATCTATGTAATATTACCAGAGAACCATAAAGCTCAGAAGGTCAACTTTCTGATAATAATTATTATGTTTTGTTGTATTCCGTTGCAATACAAGTACCTAGTCACATCTTCTGTACTCCTGGGAAGAGATGCAACAAGTCTAATTACCATCGCCAATTCCCCCATCCATCTGTTCTAGTACCAGGGAGCTATCAAGCTCAGTCGGTTAGCTTTATATCAGACTTATTTAAACTGCATAACGAGCGCTGAATGAGGAATTCCAGTGGTACCCAGAATTTAATTTTAAAAGGGATTTCGTGTACCTGAAAATAACTCAAGAATTTATTTATACAGCGGAACGTTTCTTAAATGCACCAAAACCAATGTAAATTGTTTAACGTTGTATTAATTAAAAGTTTGCACAGTTACGAAGGCAAGAAACAAATGAACATATCACATTCAATCAATTAAATACTCTTTCTAAGCATTTTTTATTCGAACGCATTCAGCGGCTATTTATCTGTGTAATCCGTGACGTAGACGCAGAACTTCATCAATCAAACAATATTTTTTTAAATATTATTAATTTAAACAACATTTTTTTGAATGAATACAAATACTTGTAGACAAATTACTGGATTATACCCATTGATATCCCAACAGAGACAGAGAAACTCTGGAAACGAATGTGGGTTATCTAGGCGTTTACAGGGCTTATGACCTGTCATTGGCTGGGTTAAGTGGCCACTTGACGTACTACAACATTCCCCATTCCGCCCATCATCTGATAACCATATATGACAAATTTTGGAACTACTTATATATTGAAATCGTCTTCGTCGTTCCGCTTTACAGAATTTTTCTATGCTGGTGTCATCTGTTGAGAAGATTGCAAAGCATTTTTTTTTTTTGGCAATCATCTTTTATTAGATGTAGGTAAGGGCCTACCGAGCTTTATTACTTACTCTAGAAGACACTTGAAGATGTCTCTCCAATTTTTTATTTTTGCTTTATATTTTTAACAGTAAATCTTTTAAACAACATTTTTTTTAAATTAATACAAATACTTGTAGAAAAATTACTGGATTATACCCGTGCTGGGCTGATATCAGATTAACATAAAAGATAACACATTCGTTTCTAGAGTTTCTCTGTCTCTGTTGGGATATCAATAATATCTATTATTAATTTAGTTTAAAAGAGTATTATGAAATTCCTCATTGTTTCATCTTAATTGGCTTCGTGAATATAGAAATGAAGGAATCGTGCAGGGCGTTTGCACCGCAGAATAAACGTAAATACAGTGGAACAATTAGGTACATAATAGCGCATGTAGTGTACTTATACACGTCAGAAACCAAGGAAATTATATGCGAAGGACGTACTTTAATATTTCAATGACTGGTAGGAAGAGAAGGAAATTTACAACTACTACTTTCCCTTACCGCACCCAATGGTGCATAGGGCACTGCATCTGTACACAAATTACAATAAATCTTGTGTATTTGTTTGAAGCATAACTTCGATATGTTTATTTATACCCATGTAAAAAAAAACTGTCACAATTTAGCACAACAGTTACTATTCTCTATTTATATTTAATTTATGTATCGCTTTAATTAAAGTGTTTTTTTGATAAAGGCATGCGCCGTAAATATATATAAAAATATAAATAAATAAATAAATAAATAAATAAATCTTTACTCATTCGTTACATAAAGCTAGGCGAAAACAATAAAAGTAATCTGCACATTTTATTTATTTTAGTTCAATTAATTCTTTTTTAACTGATAAATATATAAATATGGCATTGTCAAATTTTTCCAAAGTTTTCATCTTTTTAAAAAATGCTGCTTGAAAAGTTGGTACATACATATTCTTTTAAAGGCCATAACAATAACATAATCTCCGTTATTTTTTATTTTATAATTATTTCCCTTCTTGGATCTTTTGTTTATATTTTTCAATATCTTGTATATTTTAGTATTTCTTTTTTCTCTTTTGCCTTGTGCATGCTGCTTGAAAGAGTGTGACACACATCATATTGACTTTCACAGTATACCCACAAACAGGCTATGCCTTGGTGGGATTTTTGTTTATTTTTTTCTAATGTGTATATTTTTTATGTATTTCTTGTAGTCTTTTTGTCATATTAAAAAAACTACAATATTTGCAGGTATTTGATAGCCTGTGCATCAAATTTAATTTTTTTAATTAATTTCTTAGATCAAAAGTCTTTCAGTTGGCATTTTTTTGGCACGGATTTAATTGCACTAATCCCATCAGTGATATATATGATCGTATTATGATCAATTCACTAATGTGTTGTTTTTTATGATTTTTCACACAAATATTTCGTATGTGAAACCTTTGACTGGCGCTGAAGCGTAAGACTGATCATCTCGCTTTTGTGTAACAAATGATCATGATGGATTCACGACACGGAGGTTCCGGGTTCGACTCCCGGTGAAATATAAAAATTGATCCTGGGTGTTTGTGATGTAATTCCTCTCTGTGATTGGGTCTCTTGGCCTGTTGAGGGGGTTAAAGTAAATAAAATAAAAAATAAAAAAAATCTTGCTGCATCGAATTTGTAGAATAAAACTATTGTAATTTGTAATTTTTTTTTTTATAATCTTTAATTTATCGTTTTTATTTTATATTGCTTTTGAATGTTAAGGGCATAATCTTTATCATAATTTTATGTATTATTATCTTGGAATGTTGGACCTAAGGGGTTGATATAACTGACCTTTCCCTATTATAGTACCATAAATAACAGTATCGGTATGGATGGGAGATAACATGTAAAGTGACGTAGTAAGAACAAGTTGAAATCGCTGTAATTCAGTTTAAAAAACTTGGTTAATATAATTTGAACCGTTTTCAAGGAACTTACTGTATAAAAACGACCATGTATATTGTTTGAAAAGTAAAAATTATTTTTTCAGTAGGTAATTTTTTTTAAATGTATTTATTTAACCGCCTCAACAGGCCAAGGCCCATACAGAGGGGAACAAAGTCACGAACACCCAGGTTGAGAAAAAAGAAGACTAGGAAATTCTCACCGGGAATCGAACCCGGAACCTCCGTATCGTGAGTCCACCACCTTAGCCATTAAGCTACGAAGGCGGCTAAAATATAGAATGTCTATTATTATTTACGACTACTACTACCTCTCCCTTATCCGCACCCAATGGTGCTTAGGGCACTGCATCGGTATAACCGAGTGCAGTGTATCTTGATCAATTGTATACATGAAGATAAGATGATCAATCTTATTTTCAATTTTTCCATGTATCAGGTAAATATTTATTTAAATTATACTCCTTATGGCATTTACACTGCATCAAAATACATTTATTAAGTTATATTACATTACAGAGGGGAACAAAAGTACATTTATTAAGTCACGAACAATTACATTGAGAAAAAATACCTTTTACAATATTTGTTCTTCTCAAAAACAAGGGAGTGAATACAAAGGAAATCACTCGAGATTACTTATCGTGCCATAAATTGGTTTAACTTGAGCGCAGTTTTGCAAGTGTTAGATATAATATCAGCAGTCTCTTCAAATTTATTGCCTAATGAATGAATCGTGGTATAGTCGAGTTACTTTGTTGGTTAGATGTTGAACCAGGACAATGAAACAATGAAACACACATGAAATTAATTGAAAATCACATGTGAATAAATATTATAATAGTGTGTGTTATTATTTATTAAAAAGAAATTATTTTCGTCTTAGTTTATGACTATAATCGAGTTTATAATCTCGAGTTTATAGCACTATAATCGAATTATATATCTTTTTCTTACCATTTCGTTGTTGGTATACTAGCAAAACGATTATATAATCAATCAATCCATTAAGACTTTTGTGTGTGTGTAAAAAAAGTGTTTAACAATAGACCAATACGATCGAAATATTGAGTTAATTATTCAATTAAAGTTTGCGCTTGAAATGTAAGTACAATCTAAAATTAGTCATAAAAGGACGAATTAAAGGCCACAGTTATGTAGGAAGAAGTATGACTGTAAATTTACTTGTTGAAAAAATCTTAACATTATTTTTGTAATTGAAAACACGAGTGGATGAATTTATGCAGCATATTCTCTAGACTACTTTTTCACATGGGTGAAGAGTTTATGCACTGATCTATCATTGAAACCAAACACAAAATATTTCTAAAAAGTAGCTGAAAACATAAATTAAACAGGAAATATATAAGTTATATTACAATTTGACATCTCAACAGAGACGAGAAACTTGGAAGGTAATATGGATATCTAGGCGTTTACAGGGCTTATGACCTGTCATTGGCTGGGTTAAGTGGCCGCTTGATGTATTACAACATTCCCCATTTCACCTAGTATTTGATATCCATATCTGCCAATATACAGTAAAATGGCGCGATGCTTCACATGTTAACTCTCTGTCATCCATTGAGAAAATTGCTAAGCATTTTAGCAGAAACCTTTATGATTGCAAGTGAGATTCTTACCGAATTATATCACCTACTAGGAAACGCCTGAAGATGAATCTTCAATTTGTTATGCTTATAACTTTTACCAGCTATTTTTTATAAACAACATTTTGAGTGTGTCCAAATACTTGTAGACAAAAACTGGATTTCACCCATTAATTATGTACAAACTGTTCTGAGTTAATACTTTAAATCCAAATATCTCAGCTTTTTATTTTTGATACATAACACCTTCATCATATCGTGTCTTCAACATAGACATCTTGAATTAAGAATTAATAAAACAATGTACTTGGTTCACTAATCGTTTATTCAGCTACTTGCACAGATTATATATTGTAACTAGTGGGTAACTAGTAAGAATAAATAAAGATGTATAAGTATTTAATTATTTGATTCTCTTTTTTTATAAATTGTTACGTATAAAACAAAAAACTAAGTTACTTTATAAAAAAGGTTAAAAATGAGCTTGGACAAAAATGTTGGTTATATATAAACAGTTGTTCAACCATCGATATTGTTAATAATCCATGTAAGAACCAAAAAACATGCATACTAAAGAATGTTACATTTGCAAAGAATGTGGCACGGCACTACGGAGAAGAATAAAGTCTTGACATAGTTTCTATGGCGGTGATTTTTTTCAGATTGGGCAGCCTATATTATATTGGTAGTACTATACAAATTACAAGTCGTAAAGTAAAAGTTAATGTTGATTGTTGCGAATGAGGCTTATGGTTGCCCCAGGATGCAACGAGCAATGGGAAATAGCTAAAGGTATAATATATTATAATACCGACTGTGTTTAGGAAAAAGGGCGTAAACATTAATATTTGAAAATGACTTTTTGTGTGAAAACATTCACAAAAAAATAAATGAAAACGGCACTCAAAGAACACGCTGCGCGCTGGTTGAGAGATTTATTTCGCAAAAATGGCACACTTCGTATTAAAAACCAATTTTGCATTTAAAATGCATTGAATTGTGTTAGTTTATTCGTTAACTCACCCCTAAACCTAATTCATGTGTAGCTTACATATAATTTTATTTATTCATTCATATTATATCTTATCCATACGTGGAAGGATTCCATAAACTGCCTCCAAGCTTAGCTGCCGCGCCATGCGCCATGGCGATCCATCAACTCCCCTGCGTCTTCTCAAGGCGTGTCCACCTCCCGTAGTTCCTACGTAAGCTTTCCACGAAACATCAGCAGAGGACGTCAAGGATTCTAGATAAAATATTATGATAATAAGCGACTGTTGAAAATATGGTACCTAACATTTCGACCTTTTTAACTGACTAACTAAGTAACCATCACGCCATTTCCTCAAAGGGGTAGACAGAGAGGGTAGAAAACCATACCACTATATCCTGACACAGTTTCTTGCTTCCTCCACATTCATTAAATCTTCTTCTCACGCAAACACGCCGATTATTCCGACTTCACATGACCATTTTCAAGTATTTGTTTTTTTAATTTTTTTATTTATTTTATTTGATGTAAACATGTTTTATAAACAATACATAAAATGTATTTATTGTTCCCGCAAAGCCGGGGCTTGCTGGGAACATACATTAATACTTTTTAACTTACATATTAATACTTAACATTATAAGTATATTCTTATTTTAAGAAGGTAGCGTTGCAACAATCACTGTGTGCCCTTTAAGAGGGTCTTTATGTTTTTTTTTAAATATAATAATATTTTTTTCTTCATAAATACTTTTTGGGAGCCGATTAAATAAATCTGGAATAACACACGCCAATGTTCTTTTCCCGTAATAGTTTACCTGTCAAGGCTGCCTCAGCCTACCTTTACCTGCCAACTGTTGTTAATTTTTTGTAAAATGTGGCTTTCGTGGGTTACCGCCTTTTACCCAAACAGAATCGTTACATTATAGTAGATGGGAGTTATAGGTATCTAATAGTAAAGTTGAGGTACACGTGGGTGCAAGGGTCACACATAAATATGAATATTAACCAGTATAACAGTATAACTGTATTCAGAATATCCCTCGCCTC
Source organism: Micrasema minimum (assembly GCA_022494985.1). Taxonomy (NCBI): domain Eukaryota; kingdom Metazoa; phylum Arthropoda; class Insecta; order Trichoptera; family Brachycentridae; genus Micrasema; species Micrasema minimum. The sequence goes on from JAGVSP010001117.1 coordinate 24,581, forward strand.
CATACTTCCTACTTTTATGTTCTTATTTTAGTAGTTAACACCTACTACCTACTACCTACTACATATACTCGTAAGGTCAGTTTGTAGCTTTTATAATGGTTTCATGCATAACATGGGAAATAACGTGGATAAATAATAAATCCAATTACTCAAGTGCACCCCACGTCAAGATTTCTCACGATGAAGTAAAAAGCTTTGTTGTTCTTGTCTGTAATCATTAGAATTATTATACCGCTTCAATAATTCAATAATAATACTTAGAAATGACGCATGACGATTCCATACAGGCTCCTTGGTACTTGGTACAAAATATTCTACGGGTGCGGTAGGAACTTGTCAAAAGTAATCGAACCCGCGACCACATCATGCACGGTTGCCAAATGCGCTACCACTATGCTACGAGGCGGAAAAAAGATGTGACATATATTCAAAAAAAGTTAATAATATTCTTAACAACCTTTTGAACGTATACAAATACTTGTAGACAAATTACTGGATTATACCCATGCTGGGCTGATATCAGATATTATTGATATCTCAACAGAGACAGAGAAACTCTAGAAACGAATGTGGGCTATCTAGGCGTTTACAGGGCTTATGACTTATTAGACTTATTAGAAATCTGTCGAAAAACCAACTCACATGTGGATACTTCTGTACAAACTCAACATATTTAGAAGTTTCAAAAATTTGTCATATATGGTTGTCAGATGATAAGGCGGAATGGGGAATGTTGTAATACATCAAGTGGCCACTTAACCCAGCCAATGACAGGTCATAAGCCCTGTAAACGCCTACATAACCCACATTCGTTTCTAGAGTTTCTCTGTCTCTCTTGGGATATCAATAATAGTTAATAATATCTTTGTAATACCATGCGTTTTGCCTTCTTATGAATGAGTCAATATAAAGTGCAGTTTCTATATTTAACACTTATAAATTTTGTGTCTACTAGCTAAACTATGATACACTTATAGATTCGTAATATATTTCACATTAATGTAATATTATGTGACATACAGATCAACCGTAATATCCCCGATCCCCGACATAAATATTTTGCTGTCAATATTAAATGCGTTAATTAAGATTCCATTGAATTCATAGACCGCTATAAAACATTTGTGATGTGAATTGATTTTCTGAATTATCTATCTTTATGTCCATAAATCAAAGGCATTAAATATTTACTGCTGTTTAAATCATAATTTTATTAATTAATATATACTTTTTATGATAAGCTATGCAGTAAAAACATTTACTTTTATGTGGATTTTGACATCATGATTCATCCACGGTATCTTGGACTGGCACTGAAGCGTAAAACTAATCATCTTGCCATCTTGTTATAATGATAATAAGTTATCATGATAAGTATACTGCATCCGGTGTATTAATGCAGGGCTTTCTGCACTATATGGTACTGATGGGTAAATGAGGAAAAGAATGTTAATCCTGCCTAATTTGCAAACATATTGTTTCTTAGAAATTTCATTTCAATTAGATGTTTCCTTTAAATTCTATCAATATATACAATTTACATAAAAACCCCTTTTCACTGCCATTTTGTTTTTCAGCTTTATGCTTTCTGTATTGATTTCTTAAAACCACACAAACCTTATTCTCCCCAAATGCTTTGATAGTATTTTTTAAATTGGTGTAAGCACTTGGGTTTAGAAAAAAACGAATCATCTTATTTCAAGTGACTCCAAGGGTGTCTCCTTAATTTCTGAAATAACTATAGGGGAGTTAATGCGCTACTCACAAAAATGTAGGCTGCTGAGGTCAACTATAAGTTGACCCGATATCGCGAGGTATTCCTTCATTGAATTTCAATAAACTGGGGTATTCCTGTCAGCTTTCTCAAGGAATTTATCGCCGAGGAATTCTCGGCAGGGGAAACCAACCTTCTGAATCCAAAATTCAATTATTCACCTGCTAATTGTTTTTCTCAAAGTTCCCCCGTGATAGTAATAATGATAATACTAATTCCATCCTTATTTGGCGGCGAATGATGACCTTTAATTTCAAAACGCTCACGTAATTGCCTGTAGCTCAATCACAGATAACTTTAGACGTAGTTAAAAACGTGCTAACCACGTGCTAACGCTAACGATTTGACCGATCACAATGACATTCGTTCCATACCACGTTCGCCGAGCCGAGCATTGCCGATCTGAGCCGAGCGGAGCCGATGCACGCGATATCGCGGCCGTACGTCAAACGTCAAATCATCGCGCTTGTCGAATTGTTTATTATGTCGACTGCTTTTCTCAATATTTGGCTTGCCGAAAACCGGCTAAATGCAATACGGCACTCGAGAAAGATTGAATGAAGATATGTGCGAATAAGATATATCTCGGGAAATGGCTCGCGACTAGAAGCGCTCGTTTAATAATCCCGATCGATAACTTTTAACTCGTGTTCCATTGTGATCGCGAAAACGTTAAACATCCATGGGTAAGAAATCGTTATCACGTCGCTTATTACCGAGTCGATAGTGATCTGTGATCGAGCAACTGGTATGGATATAAAATTTTTGGTACATTTAAATTTAGAACATCCAACAACATTTTCATTTATTTAAAATCCTACCATTGACATGCATGTTAACTTTATTTAACAACGTACAATATATTACAATGTATTAAACTTCCTTATAATGTATTAACACAACATGTCTTCCAATAGATTTAATACATTGCTCGTAAGCGCATGGTTTGGAAGCATTAAAAAAGAACACTTATTTTTGATCCACAGTTAATTTATCATTATGTTCAAATGTACACAACTATTACCTAATTAAACGAGTATTAAACTTCCACAGTTCCAACGTTAAGCATTTCAAAGCATCAATGGTTAGAAATTTTACTTAACAAATACCTAAGTGAATAATTATTGTAATAAATACGATTTTAATAGCTAATTATGACTTACGCACCATTAATACCATACTGCACTAAGTCTTAATTCTTCGAAAAATGATCAGAGAATACCGCGTTACCGATCACACTAACCGCTACATTTCTGTCTGGGAAACTTGTTTATATCTGTTTCGTGTGCAGAGATATTAAATGTATAAAAATCCAGTTTCTATGAAACAGTATCGAAACCAAAATCACATTATTGCGTTTTCCCAGAAAAATGACTTTTTTAGTTAGTTAGTGCAGTTTAGTATTCATGGTGCGAACTGTTTGTTAGCTAAGGCTAAGCTTGAACAATTTTACCAAGAATAAAGTTACACTTTTAGCTTTATATTTACTTCTTAGGGGTTTAACTTTAATTTTTTTTTATTCAACCGTAGACTAAAAAACGCACTTTTGATACTGGTGTCTTAGTAAGCAGTCAACTTTAATACCTTCTGCTTGGTTTAACTTTCCTACTTTTAAAAAACTTTCTTAAACACACAAAAAGCAGCTAAGTATATTTTAATATGTAAATTATAATTTTTTTTATTAAAACTTCTTTCTTCAATGACATATTGTAAAATATAAATATTTATATAGGTTTCTCTCGTTGGAGATTTACATTTATTTCATTTATCATCGTCCTCCTTTTTTTTATTCCATCTGCAATGCATGCACCTGCATATATATATATATGCAAGCGACTGCGAAGTTGCAAATTGCATTGGTGTAAAATCAACGTCTGTCAACGTCGTCAACCGACATCCTTCTCAATTCGAACAGATTTTTGTATTCACAATTACGATTTGAATGAAATAAAGTAACATTTAGCGAGAACGAAACATGAAAATACTGAAATTGAATAATAAAAAATGCATTAAAAAGTATGTAGACGTATTAGCATAAAAATAAAAGCAGATCTATATTCTTCAAGTTAAATTCTTCATATTCATCTTATTTTTATTCAAAGGAGCATTTCATTGCAGACCAGTGATAATTAAAAGCTAGAAGCACCGCCTCCGTTTATAAAGTTTTTTTTTTAGAAAAGTTCTTCAAGGACTAATTAATATCTACGGTTTATTTGAAGTAATTTTTTAATTGGTTTACGAGAAATCGATGGTAAATTTGAAACTCGATTTTATGTACCCTTGTTAATCTGGATTAAGTCAGATTTTTAATACGCATCTGTCTATAGTCAAGATACTAATACCCACGTCACTTTTTTCTTTATCTGTGATTCACGTTTTCGTTCGATTCCTTATTTGAATTCTGATGTTCAATTGGCTAAGGAAGTAGCGAATAGCAGATGAGACAACTGATTATATTTTCGTTAAGAGTGAGTGAGAAAGAATAGTTCACCGACCTGACCACGTGATTTACAGGTATTATTCGCTTATTCTATCCTTAACAGGCTCCTATGACAGAAAGGAAAAGCATCACAAAACACCCAGGTTTGAGAAAAATTACTTGATTTTTGTGATCTCACCAGGAATCTAACTCGAAACCAGCGCATTAATCCAGCGTCTTAGCCACTACTCTACGGAGACCGCCGCGCGCCGATTGTAGATATATTGTTATAACGTTATTATTCATTATAAGAAAAGAAAATGCTTTAGCGAAGGGAGTATGAAAGTCACTAAATGGTAAAATTTCTTTGAAAGTGTTTTCTTTCAGAAATACCGCTAAAAAGGGGCAAATAAATCCATAAATTTCCAAAAATTTCGGAAAAATAACCACAGTGCGAGAATGTAATTGTTCTATCTACCATATAAATTGTTTGGATAATGAGCATTCTATCATTGCGCTGCAGTGCTCATAATTATATTTCTATCCTTTTGAAAACACTTGAATTCTCACACAGCAAAATTTGTGATAATTTAAAAAAATAAAATAGGTACTAATCACTTTTTATGCGCGTTTTTTTCTGTGTAAAAAAATAGGTATACATTGTATACATCCATATATCTTAAAACCCTTGGGGTTTGATATTGTGTCAAACGCTCGCGCTTTCGTAAATGTTCCTACTAAAACGTCCTAGTTTATTACCACCCTTCATGTTCAACGTTCACTCCCACCTTCACATGCGTTCTAAATTCCCAAATCTAATCTACGTACTTTTCATTTTATTCCGAATCAGTTTTTCACTTTTCAATATTCACCCACTTTTTATCGAATTCTCGTCATTTTCATTTAATTTGTGTCACGTTATTGAATTTGAGAAAATCACAACACGCTTTTTTCGATCTTTTTTTCTTTCTTTTTTTCTTTCTTTTTTTAATTTTTTTTTTTCACAATTTACCAGTGTTTTAGATTGATTTTATGATCGCATGATAAACATAAGGAATAAATATTTTTAACGATTTTAGTATCAAATATACATTTTTGGCTTGATTGTAAAAAGAGACAGAGAGAAGAATTCTGTCCTCTTAAAAAGGGGATTAATTAACAGAAATTTTATACATTGCATAGTCGCTAGTCGAATGATTTGTCATTTCATGATAATTCATTCGGATAAGGATAATTTATCGGAATTTCTTAGCAATTTATTCGTTTAAAAAACCGCTTCTTTTTTTACCAGGATTACGAACTAAATATTAGATACAAATAACACGTGATTTTCTCCGTGGAGGCTTCCAAATGACAAGTATTACTTGTTTTATTCTGTAGTATTATATCGATACAGATAAGTTGAATATTTATCGAATAAACTACCAAATTCTTGCAACATTTACATTCGTAACGCTAGAAATGCTTAGAATTCCCCAGCGCGGTATAATATGGTAACGGGACAGGTGTGACTGTGACAAGGTATCAGGATATTGCACCACATCTCCGTGACGTCAGAGGCCTAACTGTTGCCCAATCCGAGGAAAGTCGCACTTTCTGGTAAATTCGCTGAGTCAGCCGAATAATTGAAACTTGAAACTCATCTCACGCGCTGAGCTAGTCGAAACGTGTCAAGGACTCGGAGAAAAGACTTTACTTAGCGTCATAGCGTCATGAAGTATTAGTGTATGGACTACGAGACAATAAAAAAAAAAAGATTTAGATGGGGATTTGTATCTAAGGTACGAAATTTTTTTTAAATCATTATTATGTCCGTAGTTAATTTTTAAACTATTATAATCGCGATTTCCCGCCAAAACAGGTCATTATATGGTAGGATACGTCTATTAATGTTTTAACCCAGTTTTGATGTAAGTAGCGCCTAAAATAGAAAAAAGTACATAGCCACTATATATTCAGTACGACCCTTTTTGCGCGATTAGGAGACGGGTGCTTTTAAAGCATCCGTTTTTATAAGTTCCATTTTTAAATATTTTTTTAAGAGAAATCTTTTGAATTTAATTTTTTTATTTTTCACAAAAAAAAATACGGAATTTAAAAATATAGTACACTTCCCCATTACTCATTTCAATGTTTTCAATAACTATTATTTCACACAAATTTGTTCGTGGCACATGTAAATTCTCTTTATTTTTAGGAGAAATTCACAATATCATACCGTTTTATTAGGTTGGAAGTCATATTCGTGACATGAATACGCTGAGTGCTGAATACTCGTACTTCCACCCATAGAATGTAAATTCAATGCGTAACGTATTATTCAGAATATTGATTAGATTTATTTCGCGGCTATGACTTTCGACCTTAAATGCAAAAGTTTTAATCTTCAGCACACTATTACTACAATATACATAATAATATAGTAAAAATATTTCTTATATAAAGATATTGATTATTGTTTATACGTTTTTATATATTATTATTATGTACGTATGTATATATTTTATTTTTATTATTTATATAATTGTTTCTTCTTAGTTTTTATGTGCATAATTATAGAGCCTATCTTTTAATTGTAAATATTTAATAATTTTGTAATAAATATCATTTTCACCTGTATATATGTAACTGGTACATTCACACCTTTGAATGTTCTGTATATGTACAGAAAATAAATAAATACTACAGAAATTAAACGCATTTAAGTGCATTTTACGATCTGAAAAACTAAAGATTAGCACTGTAATTAAAGGTATTTTTTAAAATTGCCATTAAAATATTTAGTAGTACACATGTAGTGTACATAATAGCAATGGATTTCATTTCTATCCCAATTCATTTTCTTTTAAAAATATTATTTTTGCTGCTTGTGACTTGTGACCACAAACAGTTTATTTCGACCTTGCCGGTAAACATAGTCTAGCAACATTTTATCATAAACTAAATGTACTTTATACTTAATACCAGAAATAGTCAACAACTGCCTCAATCACCTTTTTTGTACAGTTTAAGAAATCAGCCACCGTGACTACCTTGAGTTATTACTTGGCTATTTACTTCCATTGTCAAGTTATTGTATATTATTTCCCTGTGACATCCATTTCGTTGTATTAGACTGATAAGTATGCCTACCGTACATCACAATATTGATCATTGTCACCGGAGACCCGAAACATCATTGATTGTCACACAAATAATATGTCTACCTCGACTTGAACACCATGACTAATGACTATCTGCACTAAGTCATGGAAAATTAACTAAGAATACCACGTTATAGCTCACACCAACCGTCACATTTCTGTCTAAGAAACGTATTTTTATCTCTTTCTTATATAGAGATATTGAAGTTTAATAAATCCAGTTTCAATAAAACAGTACCGCAATAAAATCACATTTTTGGGATTTCTTGAAAATTTACATTTTTGAGTTACATCAGTTTAGTATTTATGGTGAGATATACAGTTTTTTTTTCTGCGACATTAATGGGAAATTTATTGAAATATTACTGTAGTTATGGTATTTTATTTATTTTATTTTATTTTATTTTATTTTATTTTATTTTATTTTATTTTATTTTATTTTATTTTATTTTATTTTATTTTATTTTATTTTATTTTATTTTATTTTATTTTATTTTATTTTATTTTATTTTATTTTATTTTATTTATTTTTTTTATTTTTTTTTATTTATTTTATTTTATTTTATTTTTTTTTATTTTATTTTATTTTTTTATTTTATTTTATTTTATTTTATTTTATTTTATTTTATTTCTTTACGGAAAAATCCATTTTAAATACATAGTTAAGCATAAAAGGGATAACAAGCAGTAAAAATAAGTGGCAGAACACCCTAGGCTTGGTCAAAAAAACATCTTCACTATTTAAAAAATATATTAACCTTCGACGATATAAACGGTAATCTTCATCTGTATGTTAAAAGTTTAATAAATAAATTCAAATTCTCTTTTAAAGTGACGATAAACAACGTTTCCTCTAAAAGCATTCGAATCTCATTACCATTATTTAACGGCAATATTTTCTGTGGATGTTTTCGCGCCATTTACAAATACATAACAATACATGTGAAATAAAGTTTTACGTTTTCCTAAATAAATACGTTTTGTTTATTCGGAAAATACAACAAATGATGTGGTGACATGTCTGTTTATTGCTAAAACATCAGAAAACGAACATTCCGCCGATCCGCCTCAATAAAGAGCTACTACAACTTTCCCTTATCAAAGTAACAAAACTCGTAGTACAACCCGAAAACCGGTGAATCTATACCATTCTCGGAGTCGAATGTGAACTTGGCTTTTGAATTTGAGGATGAATTTTTTTTTTATTCTTCTTATAAAAGCTTTCATTAGTACCGCAGATAAAGTTAAATTGCACAAATTCATATTAAAATACAGTTTTTAATTTTGTTTTATTTATAGATAGTATCAATTTGACTAATTACATGATATTTAATAACAATTTTCAAAAAAAAAAAATCAACCTCGTACTCAATTTTCTCGAAAACTATGGGTCAAATAAAAAAATTATCTTCTCCTAAATCGACTCTTAATGTAATGTATATTCACTAGTTTACCGCTTGTTCATCGAGTTTTGTTATTCAAATCTCGATGAACAAGAATCTTAATTATTTATTTTTATTGTTTATAATAATAAATGCTATTTTATCCATTTATTACATGAAGGAACGATTATCAGTCTTACGCATGAGAGCCAATCAAAAGTATCTTATATGCATGAAATATTTTTATGTGAAAAAATACATATAAAATCATTTTGACCCCGTCGGGATTCTAACCCGCGACCTTATCCATGGTAGCCAAACACACTTCAATCAAGAACTTTTCAGAAGAAGAACTTTAATTGTTCATCATCATCATCTCCGGCGCCACAACCAGCCCATTGAGGGTCCTGGGACCTTATGCTGGACGCTTCCGAATGGCGAGTGATCAATGGTACAAAATCACTCGCCATTACGAAGTGTCGCATGCGACTTTCAACCCAGCATAGCCAACCAACCAACTTCCTTAATTTAGGTTCCTGAGAGACCGTCTCTCGATACTTCTTCGACCAATCAGTTTATAGATGAAGAGCCTCTCAGCTGGTCGGATTTTTAATTGTTCGTTTTAATTCATTATTCAGCAGAATATCAACAGAACAATTTTTACTCTTTCTACATGATTTGCTTATTTTTCGTAATATATTATGTACGATGCGCTTCTTTGCAATCAATTTGATTTATTTCTAGAACCATACTTATTTTCCATGAATTATGCGAAATATTACTACCATTTAAAATTTACACATTATTGTCATTAAAACTATAAGCTAAAGATGTATACCGTGCTTTATGGATGATAATTATTGTTTATAATTAAGCGCCTATCAATAAACATCAGAATAATATTAACTGCCATCTATGGAAAATTAAATACAAGAGTAAAGCGCAAATGTAAGTTTATAGGTTTTATGTGACTAGTGGTCAAGTTTTCTTACCATTTATGGAAGTAGGCCACACACAGTCATCATAGTGAGATTTGTTTGAATCAAGTCCCATAGGACTTGTATGGGACTTGATTCAACGTGATCTACCATAGCGTAGAGTAAATTCATTTATTCATTCTAATTAAAACAAGTACATATACGTTACATTTTACAGCCTAACTAATATGGCTAGAATCCGCCTGTAAATACTTCTACGCAGTACAACATACCTTTACCTTTTTAGAACCTTTACTAAGACAAATCCCCAATAAAATTTATTTTTTTAAATCATCCGCAGATTCTCGTTTTTTTTAAAAATTATTATCATTTAAATATTTTTGTTACATAAATTGGTTCTAAGTCTTCGACTGCATAATAATTTATGAAAGGCACTGTTATTAGTCATATACTTATTAAATAAAATGATGTATGGTAATGAAGGTGTGGAAGGCAATGAAAAACTCCTGGAAGGTAATGAACTATGTAAGGAAGGCGATGAAAGTCAAGACAATTTTTAGATGGGTACGAATCGCGGATTCGTAATCCCAATAAAAACTCGTTTTATAAGTATAAACAGATCTTTTAATTTAAATTTTAATACTAAAATAACATTCTTACGCAACCTATTAAAAATAATAACTAGATCGGAGATCAATTTTACTTAGATATCAAATTTGAAAATAACATGACAATGTTTAAGGTCAAAATAACAAAAATTTCGCTACTCGGCTGTTTACATCATCTTCAAAAAAGGCTTGTATTATTATTAGTTTTTTTTGCTCTATTTTCCTTTTTTGGACTACCGCTAGCTTTGTCCTAACAGTGAACGGTATTTTGGTTAAAATTTTGTATTTATCCAACCTCGCCTTATTTCGTAGGACACATTGGGCGAATGACCTTTTCTCTTTTTTTTCAATGTCTTGTATTTTGAATTGAATTCCCTAGAAAGGGTTGCGTCAAATAACAATTTTTTCTTCACATCTTCGACTCTATCATTTTTTATGTCTTTTATCAAGGTACTAACTTTTTTTTCTAAAGTGTCTTCTAATGTGTTTTTATTTAGCTTTTCCTGCAGTTGTTTTGTCCTTTTACTTAAAATTAATGTATTTTTCATTCTTCAATTGATCTATTTTGGCTTGAAGTCCATTTATTATTATATTTGCTCTGTATCGGAATTTACGCACAGAAGACGATGTTGCTTTACTTTTATGTCCAGTTGTCAATTTTTTTTTCTAAATGGGATTGGGTTCGCTTTGAGGTACTAGAGGATCAGTCTCTAAAATGATTTGGTTAGTTTCTGGAACATTCTCTGAATCTTTTTTATTTTCAGGAAGTGAGCTTTCAATTATGATTTTCTCAAATTCTTTCTTCTTCTCTTTCTTTTTCAAATAATTTAGAGAATTTTTCCTTTATCTTTTTCTTTCTTTGTTCGCGTTGAGCTCTTGCATTCATCTCCTTGATGCTGCAAATGGTTTTTTTCTCTTTTTTCATCAGGTATCTCATTTTATCTTTCTCTTTTTGAATTTTGTAACGCTGTGGATCGTTTTTGATTTCTTCATACTTTTGTCGCTTGCGTAGTCTATCTTTGGCTATTTCTTCTCTCTTTCGTAAGTTTTTTTTCTTTGTTTTTGCCATTGTATCCTGTAAGTAATACATAGGTTATTAAACAGTGACTATTTTAATGTTTAAAAATGCCCAATTCTTCAGAAAAAAAAGTAGAGTTTTTTTCAAAAAAAAAGGTGGTTTTTTTTTTTAAAAAAAAGGTGGATAAAATATTATTATTATAAGCCTGAACATATTTGATTACTAAGAGATAGATTAATCCCCATGGAAATTAAAATAGGCTATTTTTTTATCCCTGAAAATTTACTAATATTCCAAGTTCCCTAAATTTAAACCGAATTCTGTTGCCACGCTAATGAAGTTGCGGAAAGCTTAAAGGTTTCAGGTAAGAAGCATTTATTAAGCTAAACAGTTAGCTAGTTAAAACAGATTAGTGCCAAACATAACGAAGGTCTCCGTCTCCGATGAAATGGATTTTGATTGATATTCAGTTTTAAATCAAGTAATTAAGAAACAGATAGTTTTTTACGGCACATCTGTTCAACGAAACTGAAAGACGGTTTCAACAGATAGCAATGTGTTCTTAAATGCCTTGATTTAACATTGAATACGATCAAAAAAATTCATTACTTTACGGGGGCAGAATTTGGTTTCGTGTAGCGGCTGCATAACTCATACTAATAACTATATAACTATTTTTTTGACCAAATTGCCTATATATGTATTCATACATTTTACCAGCATACACCTATATTGAGCATATGGATTCCACAAAGTCAAGTTCACGTCCTGTAGTTCCAACGTAAACTGCCGACGGATTGTCAACAGCTGACGTCCTGGACATGTAGAAACTAATAATTCTCGTTTTTTTAAGTTGTTCAAATGAATCATATCTTAAGTAATAAACATAGTTCTAAAAAGCTTATAAAAAAGTTTATAAAAAGCGTACGTCTTACGTACAAAACAAACACAACACTAGACTTAATATAAATTCATTCCTCTCCAAATATTTTCATTACTATCCAGTATAATTTTTGGTAGGATGGACGGCAATGAATTGGAAAGTAATGAAGATATTGCATTTAATTCTAAATTACCCAAAGTTATATAACGTATATAAAGTTTAGGAAGTATTTCCTAGAACAAGCTTTTGAAATGGATACTAACTAGATATTTAACATAGATGAAAAATAATTACTTACCTTGAAAAACACTGGAAGGTGATGAAATTTAATGTGGACAAAATAATTTTCACGCAACGAGAACGTAAAATAATTTATGTTGCAGCGACACACGTCCTTCCACACAAAGACGTGGCGATAGACCGGCACGTGAGACACTCGTGAAATATGTTACAGTTCATCTCGGAACAAAGGTGGACTCATTTTATCTGTTTTCGTTATCTCGGGATGAGAATGAAGTTTTTCGTTGGACAAAACTTTAATTTGGATTCTCTCTATGATGCAACCATTTTAAAAATGAAAAAAAAAAATTATAACATACACCATATTTATTGTTCTTTCAAAGTAACTACTAAAATTTGTGTTTTTTTCAAAGATGAGTTTAGTAAACAGTCATCCAATTCACTGATTAACTTTTAGAAACGGAGAAAAATGAAATTACGACAGGTTTTTTCTTTGCTGCTTGCTTATTTTCTGCATGATTCCTTGGGTACTTGATGGCATATATGCTCCATTTGGTCCTTTTTATTTTGATGGGAAAAAAAAATTTGAAAAAACATTTAAAAAATATTAAATAGGTCCCTTAATGATCAATATACACTGCCCATGGAGTTCCAATGAACCATTAGGTGCGAATCATTAGTAGTCACTAACTAATTAACCATCACGCCATTTCACCGAAGCGAAGAGGGTGCATAGGTAGAGAGGATAGAACATAGAACGCCACGCCACTCTATCCTGGAACACTTCCCTTACTTCCTCCACATTCATACATATATTCTTATGCGCGCGCGTCGATTTTTCCGTCTTTTCACATGCCCCGCTTTTAAGTATTTAAATTTGATATTCGTTTTACAGTAATTTGTTAAGTGCGGCTTGAAGTAGCGGGCGCCGTTTTTAACAGTATGAAAGCTGTCTGGAGATCGGATATTTACTCGTTTAAAACAAATGCCGCCTTTATAACTCTTGCATCACACCTGTTCTCCTCTATGGCTGCGAATCGTGGCACCTAACCAGGGCCCAAGACAGCAGACTTCTGAGTTTTGAGAATAGGTGTCTTAGAAGAATTTTAGATATGCGGTGGTCGTCTGTAATATTTCATTTTTAATTCAAGTATCATCGCAAGCATCGCGTTGTTCACTTTCTGTAACTATAATTTACATTATGTAACATAAGAGAATGTCCACTTGTTAAGTATACTAACTTATACTTTCCACTGCACATAAATCAGGTTATCGTCATTCTCCAAAGTGCGCGTAAAGTCACCTCGAATTACCCACTTCGTTATGTGGAAACAAATTATGTCTCAGAAGAGCAAAGTAAACAAAGGAATACATCAAATCAAATAGTCTAAGCCCATTGTGAGTAGTATTGACCTGGCATTACCAGTAAAGTTGAAAGCGTAAAATAAACCAAAGAAAACGTGACAAGAGTTGAACAAACTTGTGGTTTTAAATTATTACACGTTTCTGTTATATTTGGAAATTCTTTAAAATTGTGCTTATGAGTTTGGGTAGGTACCTACTGAAGACTAAAAAACAGTTAAAGCTATGTTCAGAATAAGCAGAACATTTGAATTCAAATTCTAGACATAGAACATTTTGTTCAGGACCCGCTTAAATCAAGGATGTTTAATATAATAATGGCGTAAGTACATGAATCTTGTGCTTGTGACTACTTTTTCTAGAAGCTGGTCCCAACCAATCACAGCACTGTTTTTGAAGTACGAATTATCAGTATTGTCACTACGGTTGCTATAGGGACATAACAATTTACCCTTTAATTTTTTTATATATGAAATGATCTTAAGGCCATTCTATTCCACTTTTATCTTCCTCGGCTTAAATTTATTTTTCGACTACGACTTTTATCCTAAGTTTTCTTGGTTTTTCGATTAAAAATCGAAGAGCGCTGTACTACGAGTAAATGATATAAAACTGCATTTTTGTTACTCGTGAGTTTACCCACAGATTTAGAATTTGGTCAAACAGTTTACCATAGTTAGAGGCTGAAATTATCTATCGTGAATTTAGTCTTTGCCAAGCTCAAATATAAAATTAATAAATTGAAATTTGTTGAAAAAGTGCACGCGACCTTGTTTTTTAGACATTAAAATTATTATTTTAAAGAGTCTCTTTGCAGTTCTTACATAGATACACACTTTCCCTTATCCGCACCTAACGAAGCATTTGGCACTGAATTGGTACACCAAATTCATTGCATCTTGATTATTTTGAAAGTGGTCGTGTGAAAAGTCGGAATAATCGGGGTGCGTGCATGAAAAGATATGGAGGAGAAGCAAGGGAAGTATGCCAGGACAGAGTTCTATCCTTTCCGAGATCACTTAGTTAATTATTTATAAAAATCTTATCAGAGTATTAAGTTGGATGTCTCGCTAGAATATTTTAATCTGGTACCTATGCAAAGTTTCCTCGGCCGTTGTCGTTTCGCCAGGAAGTGACCTATTCAAGTTTATTATGAAAAGCTCTCTGCGAGGTCGGACAAAGAATAAACCGAGGAGAATGGAAATAAATGAAGACTCAATTGGTCCTTCTGAATGTAGGTGGAATAATGGAGTTGTCTGAATCCTGTAACAGCGCCGTGTCTGGGACGATGATTCGAAGGATTAAACTTGTTTAAAGGGTTTTTTAGTAATATATTATTATGACGTGACATATTGAAAGGAACCACGGGATAAAAGATTTATTCAGGGTTTCGAGTACCATACTGAATATATTATAATGTCAACGGTTATTCGGCTTAAAAAAAAGAATCTGTTTACTTGTTATTAAGACCGTCTGGTTTAATAAAAGCTTTTGCTTTAAAATATAAGCATGTTTGTAAATAATTTAAAAATTTACCAAAGCATATACATTTTTTTTATAGTCGTTTCAGCACGTCTTAAACACTTACTTTTACATCCAATTTATGCACGAAAATAAATTTTATTAGTAATTATAATATCATATAGCAGCTTTGTTAAATATGTGTGTGAAAGAGTCTGAGATGTGTGCGAAGAGCACGTCAGGTGTGAGTGCTCATTCCTAGTTAGGGCATAGTGCTGCCAACATTGTTGATCTTCAATACACCCCAGTCACTGTCAGCCGTGTAGACTTTTCATTGTAAATAAAAATAATAAATAAATAAATAAAAATACATCACAAGAGTTTTTATAACAAAAATTTTTAATTTTATCAAATTCAGGAATATGGATATTCGGTCGTTTACAGGGCTTGTGACCTGTTATTGGCTTGGTTAAGTGGCCACTTTATGCAATTTGACATCTCAACAGAGACGAGAAACTTGGAAGGGAATATGGATATCTAGGCGTTTACAGGGCTTATGACCTGTCATTGGCTGGGTTAAGTGGCCACTTGATGTATTAAAACATTCCCCATTTCACCTAGTATTTGATATCCATATCCGCACATATACAGTAAAATGGCGCGACGCTTTACATGTGAACTCTATGTCTAACGCCACTCTAACGCCACTTTATGTACTACAACATTCCCCATTCCGCTTATTAGCGAATATCCACACCAGGTAACATTTTTGATTTTGTATATATGTTACGAATCGAGAATCATCCACCAGCGAGTTGAAAACTCCATCTATGCATTGATATTGAAGTTAAGTTAAGTAGGGATACAAAATTAAATATATACCTACTCTCGTCTGGGGATAAAATCCAGATTTGTGTATAAGTATTCGAACACGCCCAAAATGTTGTACAAAAAAAAATATTACATGCTAGTTGAATAGGGGCTCCAAGTCCTTACTGAAGATTTTACCAAATACTGAGAGAATAAAAATTTATGATTTTAGAAAGCCAAATTGAGTCGCCAAGGCGAAGGAATGTTGGCTTTTAATATAAAAATACAAAAAAAAAACAAAAGTCACACAACTGTCGATATTATTTTTGAAGTGTGTTTTTACAAACGACAAACGTAATATTGTATATTATCCGCGATATGTGGTTGTGATACGAATATTTCTGCGTCCTCGAACTGATCTGAACAAATATCGAGAGTCAGAAAACCGTTTATAAAATTCGATTTCTTTTCTTCCCTCCAAACATGTTTCTCTATTTTCCCCTTAGAGTAATAACGCGCAGGCTATAGAGGGGCCCTAACGGTCAAAAACCATTCTATGATTGTCAAACACGAAGTTGGCTATAGTTTGCAGCAAAACAAATGCCAATGTTTTACAAATGCCTAATGCGGCCTTGGCATATCGACAGTAATCAACTGTCACTATCAACAGTAAACATACTTTAATTTACAAATTGATCACCTAAATTAAGAAAAACTGGTAAATAATGTAAATATGTTGATAAAAGGAAAGTTTTCATACAAATAATACCCATGTTAGGACAATATATGCCAAAATCAATGTAAATCAAAATAATTATTTATCGAAATCAATTACCTGTGAAATGTGACTCCTTTAACACCTTTGACACTCTTACTGCTACAACCAAGCATACTACAATTCACCATTGCCGTTTTTGATGATTAAAATCAGGAAGTATCCACGTTATTTACTAGCAAAGCGACGAAAGTGACCGTTACGCGTCTGTTGTCAAACAAATAATAATGGCCGCCAGCAGAGTGAAGTTGTCGCTAACCAAAAATTTGCAACGCTTCCGCTCTATGGGAAATGGCGAAAGGGCCTCTCTATAGCCTGCGTGCGTCATTACTCTAAGATTTTCCCGCTATTTCTGTCCCGTCCCAAGGCAAAGCGGGTGCCGTTATTTCAGAACTTATCGTCCTGACTTTCCCTGCTCCCTGTAGACCCTCGGAACTCAATTTGTACTTTCATTTTCAGTATTGAATTTCCTCGTGGTTATTGTATTTACGGGTAATCGCATGAAGGCGAAAATGTTTTAAAAAAAAAACATTTTCCTCTTAAAAGCCAAATTTTAATAAAACGATTATTTTTAAATAACTACCGATAATTTTGTTTTCTTTACTTCTTGAACACGTCGTTTAGCAATGTGTAGGTTTATCGTTGAGTGATTCCTAAGAGCTTTGGTTTTATGCTCAACCAACATAAATTCATTTAGTATTTTTTATCTTACGCTAAATTTTAATTAAATATTAAGATTTATCACATTAATATTCTAGGATCTAATAATACAAATACTTTATGGAAATCTGTATTAAAAATCTTTCAGTCGTTTTTTCTCTAGGATCAATTCCAAATAAATAGCTTATATTGGCTCAATTTTGATCGATTTCACCGTTATGGCGGACTGCGTATTTTATTAAGATTTTAATAATGTCTCAATCTATTTAATAACATGTTATCTTCTGATATTAATGGGGTCTATAATTTGCTGTACCATGCCTCGCTTGTATTAATGGCTTCTAACTTTTAGCGGATCATATGATCTTGTCCTACCTTAAATCATGAATCAACTTAAGTCGTCCGCTCTCTGCTCTGGAGAGCGAAGTTTGATTTATATTTTCAAAACTAGCTTTTTGGATTAATCCAATACAACTTCAAACTCATGAATAACAGGCTGTTAATGATAATACATTTTATCATGCGTGGGAAATGTATTAATATATACATGATTAAAAACACGTATTATTAATTTGTATTAAATAACGGGATGTTACGAATCTTGTAGACATTTATTAAGTAACTAAATATTAAGCTTATTAAATTAGAGGATTGAACACCATGTAACTTTTTATTTTGAGGCTGTGTAGTCAGTCGGATTTGGAGTAGGAAGCAATTTTGGAATTATTCTTTCCTTGCATGCGATTTTTAATGAGCTTATTCAGAGTTATCTTAATGGATTTGAATATAATAGAATATTTGTTATGAAAAATTACACATCTACTTAATAACTATCAACTATGCAATCGTATCATATTGAAAATTGTATTGGTGTAAGGAGTAAGTTAAAAACGGTCGCAGGTTTAATTCCCGGCGGAGTCAATATGAAATGTGGGTTTTCACATTTAAAAAAGTAATATATAATACCTAGGACTGGTGCTGAAGGGTAATACTGATCAATTTGCCTTAATGTAACAATCAAGATTCACTATTTGGTGTACCAATTCAGTGCCCTATGCAACTTTAGATGTAAATAAGGGAATATAATTATAGTTTTAATGTAATGTAAATTATTATGTTAAAAGGTATAGTGATTAAGTGACAGTATGTATGAATATTGATCGAGAAAATTAGAACAAATGTAAGATTATGAGGAACGTGATAACTTATGAAAGGGTTTTAACTGAATTAATAGGAAATTTTCCCGCTACAAATTTTAATCAACGCTGGGTAAAATAATTTACATATTGTACAAAATGTGGCACCTTCAAGGTCTATCTAAACATGGGGATTATATACTAATACAATTAATGAAATATAATCTAATTTTAGTGTATTTTGCGAAAAGGGATGACAGGATGTAGGCGAAATCGAAAAATTAATTGGGCAATTTCAATGCTAAGGAAGTTAATGGAACTTTTAATGTATTTTCAATACGTTTTAAAATATTGGCGCCGTTAATGGAACAGTCTCTTGCTCATTTTGTTAAATAATAAATAAAACATTGTATGTACGTGCTTATTCGTATCAACACATAGAATACAAAATTTCAGTAATATTTTATACCATTTCTTCAAAATACTTATTCAACATATTCTGGATGAAGACGTGCGTGCGTAAGATGTAAGTATGAATGTGGGGAAGTGGTGAAAATGGGCCAGGACAGTGGTATGGCGTTCTATTCTCTCTGCCTACCCTTTCTGGGAAGGCGTGATGATTGTTTTAAATAACGTAGTCACTGTAATTTTCTTCGTTATTTAATGTATGTTTTATCAAGAAAAATATTCGAGTCTTTTAAGCGAGTGGGTCAATTCTATAAACCTCCACAGCTATTAGATTGGTGGACAGATAGTACTTGTACAATAATGATGTATGTATTTATATAGAACAAAAAACTTACATTAACATTAACACAACAATATTAAACTATGAGAATGAGATATGGAGAAGAGTTTTGGAAGAAAGGGGGGATCTAGAAGTAAGGGGATATATGGTGAGAAATCAAGGTACTGAAGATGGATAATGATGCTTTAGGCACTTCTTGAAAAAGGAGAAAGATGGTGCATTTTCAACTGAAAGTGGTAGTTTGTACCAGCAGAGTCTGATGCTTTGGACAGAAAAAGATTAACCTAACTAATTAACGAACTAACCATCACGCAATTTCCCCGACGGGGTAGGCAGAGAGGATTGAACGCCACACCAATCTGTCCTGGCATAATTCTCTTGCTTTCTCCACATTCATACATCTTCTCATGCACGCACGTCGATTATTCCGACTTCTTACATGCCCACTTTCAAGGACTTGTTTTACTTGATCATGCCATGTCTTTCTCGACCTTTCTCGACTTCTACATCCAGGCACAGTCGCATCATATATTTTTTTAGCCGTTCTATCATCATCCATTCGCTCTACATGACAGAACCAACGTACTTAATTTTGTCGATAATGCTTATCTCAGCCTTGCATTCTACTCTAATTTCAACATTAGTGCACCTATCATACATAGTTTTACCACACATTCGCCCGAGAGATCGCATTTCAACTGCATTCAATCTACTTTCATCCTTATTTTTCCAACTCCATGCTTCGCTTCCATACATAAGGGTTGGTACCAGGACTCCATTATGCACTGCCAATTTAGCCTCTTATGCCTTAATATACCCGTAATATTATTTTATTATTTATTGTTCTATTGAATTTAATTACGGTTATGTTTGTAATTATAAGGGTAGCAAATCAAATCAATTATAGCGGTCCAAGGTAAAAGTGACAGATAAGTGGAATTAAAATTAATATGTAATTTACTTGGAATAATATTAGAGCAAGTAAGAGCCCACATTGTTTGTACATCTTCATTTATTACAATTTACTGTTTGTCTTTTGTACCGGTCACAAAAGCGCGGCAAAATGGTGTATCCGTATTAGGTACGTCACTTCCGTTAAATGTCTTAAATGAAGAGGGCGGGAATAATCGCCGCCCATCTTCATTCCCGCCTTGAATTATTCGGGTTAAGGCATCTCTTGAAAGTTATTCAGTGAAAACTTATATTATGTAGTTTGGTTATAAAATTATTTAGTAAAAATATATGTAAAAGTTAGTTGTTTCTGGTATTTACCAGCTTTCTAGTGTTATTAATAACACTAGAAAGCTTTCTTTTTTATTTTTTTTTTATTTTTTTTAAAATATTTTTTATATTTTTTATTTCAATATATACATAAAAAAACAATACATGTCCTACTGAGTTGCCTACTGCAACTCGCCAGTAGGTGCATAAATACATGTTCAACTAAAAATAAAATTACACAATTTATATTTTTTATTGACATTACTTGGTGGATGTCCATGATTTAATTAGTTTAATATAACTAATAAAAGTTAAATAAAACAACTTGGTACATTTTCACGTTTATTTATTTGGCCAGTTAGCGCTTTCACCCTGTTACATGCATCTTCGTATTAAATTTCGTCTCATTTTAGCTTATACTGTCTTTCTCTAACTCGTGTATTCAATATAATATAATCAATATAATAAAACTTATCCTTCCATTTCTCCATTACCTACTTTGTTACAAATCTGCCATTTAACATAATACGCTTTTGTATTTTGTCTCATTATTCTCTCATACTGTCTTTCCAATTCATGTGTTTTGTTTTCTAAATGTATTTTGTAAAACTGTTAGAAAGCTTTCTGCTTCTTTTAAATATTGTGAATAATAAGGTACCACCCCCTTTTAAACCATAAACTCATGGATGTCTTAACATGGTCAAATCAGACCACATACCATGTAAAAGGAAAATAGATGTTTCAACAGGTTATAAACCCTGTAACTAACTAACTAATTGACTAACCATCACACCATCATGCCACGCATAGAGCATTGAACGCCATACCACTCTGTCCTGACACTTCCTTCGCTTCTTATTATTCCGACATTTCACATGTCTTCCTCGGTTTCTACATCCAGGCACACTTGCATTATAACTTCTTTTAGCCGCTATTTTATCACTCATTCGCTCCACAAATAGTAGGTAACTTCCATTTGAATTCACATAAGAATTATTCGTTTCCGTAGAGACATTCTCAATTATATTAATCATTAAAGAAAAAAATCTTTCCCGAATCAATAAATTTAGATTTGGACTCATGTACTGAAAATATTGTAGTTTGTTTCGTTATTTTTGTAGAAGAAATATTTATGAGTTTGTTTTCTGAAAATAGATCAGTTGAAATAAGTTTTCCGTTGTACTCTGATATTTTGAAGTATCTTTGTTTTTCCTTTAGAATATCTCTGGTGGTACAAAAATTGGGCTCTGGAAGAAGTTCCTTGAGTTGGTTGACACGATACCACCTTCTGAATGCAGAAACCTTAAAATAGAACGACGTAAAGAGAGGTACGATGAACTTTAAATGTCACGGAATGATTTCCCGTATTTATTTTATGGCTGAAACTTTTCACGAAGTCGGGAGAATTTATTTATGAAAGGTTGTTTTGTTTCGAGGTGCATCTATCCAATACACAACATGAATACAAACTTACACCACCTTAGAAAGTACATAATCGTGGGCGAATAAGAAGTTTTTATGAAACCGTAAGAATTTACAACGTAAAGTGGAAACTAAAATCAACAACCACATTAAAATAGCCTTAAGAGGCGTAACATAGCTGGGAAATTTCATGTTTTGACTTATCCTTATAACATATGACCAATATGGTCAGCGTATGCAAAATGTGGCCGCAAATTAGGGTTAGGGTGTTATCTTTTTACGAAAATAAAGGCAATAAAATAAAAACTGGCACGTTAATACCCTAGAATTTGATGCGCTCTTTATTTTACTGTCTTGGATAACTAATAAAATTATCCTGATTATTGAAAAAATATTCAAAAGTGAGGGCTTCCAGCTATCTTTTTTCATAGGATTCATAATTTTTTTCTAAAATTAGTAACGCTGTTTCCCTACAAAATAGTTTGAATTTTTTTAAAGCTTTGTGGCAATCAACAAATCCGGAATATCATTTTGAAAACACCAAAATTTCTAACGGTGGCCACGGTGCAGCCATAAAACCACGTTGTGAAATAAAATTAATAATTAAATTAAAATTATGTAAGAATACCACTATTATCGCTAGATTATAAGAAAAGTTATTTTTTGCATTAACCAGTTTTTAAATCCCCACTCTCCTTGACAATAAGTATAAATATATACAATTTTACAGTAAACTGATTTTATATTTACGGTTTATACCGTCAAACTTCTTTAAACCCCCTCGCCTCCACATTTTTATGAACATAATTTTTTAATGGCCCAATACATTTACCGTATATATTATAATCTTGGCAACTATAAAATTTAAACAGCTTGGAAGTAAAATCATAAAATTGTCTTCCTTCATCATCTTTTAGCTGAGTTACGTAATGCGTTTTTTATTGTTTTATTGACATTCTAATGTACCTATATTATGCAATTTTGTAGAGGCCATTCGATCAATCTTACTCTTCAGCGAGTACTGTCTAGTGTTATCGAATAGGTACCTTTGTAATTATAATATTATCTAGTCGTATGCACATATTATTATGTACCTACGTATGTACATACCGCGCTGTTTTTATGTATCTACGACTATTTAGTCAATATAATGCAATTAAACTGTACTTATACAATAATTTCATTACTTAAGTCTTAATTTAATAATGTCTAGGGATTGCCACAGCGTAGCAGAGTAAAACTTCTGTGAACGGATATTACCAATTTCCTTACGAATTTTGGACGCAAGCGCTTTACATCGCTCAGTACTATGTAGGTACTAAATTTTAGATTCACCCAGGCTTTCTTACAGGCGAATTTTATTCTCTTGTAAGGACATTTAAATTACCCAGCCAACGAGAATAATCCTGTTTCACTATTTTAAATATGTACATGCACAGTACTATTACTATTATTATTACAATTTTTTTGTATATTGATAAGTAAAAATATTTTAACCCGACTCTTCCACAATTTTATACCGACAGATCTCTATTTGAACTCCTGATTAAACGTCGATTTTGACGTTTACCTTAAACTTGAAGTGTTTTATAAAAAAGATCTTCAAAGAACTAGTCGAAGTCGGCTCTTTTACCGACCTCTGACTTATTAGAATTTCAAATTTGTCTCCACGCTCCAACCCTGCCAAAATATAAGTAGATATAACTAACTAACTAACTAACTAACCATCACGCCATTTTCCCCGAGGGGTAGGCAGATAGGATAGAACGCCACACCACTCTGTCCTGGCACACTTCTCTTGCTTCCTCCACATTCATACATCTTCTCATGCACGTACGTCGATTATTCCGACTTCTTACACGCCCACTTTCAAGCACTTGTTTTACTTGATCATGCCATGTCTTTCTCGGCCTTCCTCGATTTCTACATCCAGGTACAGTCGCATCATTTATTTTTTTTAGCCGTTCTTTCATCATCCATTCGCTCTACATTCGCTCTAGATATAACCTTTATATTTTAATATCTTATAATGGCTGCGTTTATTTATTAATGGGTATGGGTATTAAACTAGCTAATACTATCATAAGAATAACAGCGATGAAATATATTTTAAAAACTTTTATTTCATCGATATTAAGAACAGCACTGAGTTACACAAAGTCATGATTATTAAAAACGTAATTTACCAGCACACATGATCAATAACAAAGTGTTTTGATAAATTCAACGGGATTTTAATAGATCACTTACAAAATTATAGCGGACCGACTTTCTAAGATCGGTTACTTGTGCATTGGACTTGATAATTATAGCAGGTGTGTTAATTAATAACTGAATTAAGTTATAATTTATATATAGGTATATAGGTACACTAATAGGAGCAATAATTAATGTTTTTTACTTTTGTCTTTAATAATAATACATATATTATGTAAGTACTTATAGAAACTCCCCGCACCAAGCTTTGCTAACTGCCAAGTTACGAGTATTTAGGAGCCCAGTATTTTGAAAATACACAGAATGTAAATATAAAGCGAAACGTATATTTTATTCCTGTCATTGTTTTATAAGTAAAATGCATATTGAGCTTGGTAACACAATTAAAAATTCAAGCAAAAATGTTGCTTACATATTTATGTATTTTTAATCAAATTTTATACGATTTTGAACTGCTTTCCTGAAAAAACCTGATTTACACTAAAAAAACAAATATACACCGAACAAATAATAAATAGAACACACGGATTTCGTTAATTTGCTTATTCATAAACCCTTATGTATGGCAGTGAAGCGTGGAGTTGGAAAAAGAAGGATGAAAGTAGACTAAATGCTGTTGAAATGCGATCTCTCAGGCGAATGTGTGGTAAGACTATGTATGATAGGTGTACAAATGTCGAAATTAGAGCAGAGTGCAAGCCTGAGATAAGCATTTTCGACACAATTAAGAAAGGGCTTTTACGTTGGTTTGATCATGTGGAGCGAATGAGTGATGAAAGAACGGCTAAAAGAAGTTTAAATGCAAATGTGCCTGGATGTAGAAGTTGAAGAAGGCCGAGAAAGACATGGCATGACCAAGAACGACAAGTACTTGAAAGTGGATATGTGAAAAGTAGGAATAATCGGCGTATGTGCATGAGAAGATGTATGAATGTAGAGGAAGCAAAGGAAGTATGTAGTCACAGAGTAGTATGGCGTTCTATCCTCTCTGCCTACCCCTACGAGGAAATTGCGTGATGGTTAGTTAGTTAGTTAAAATACATGAAATATTTTCAACGTAAATAAGTGTAAGACCCTCTCCAAGCACAAAAACTCGCCGTTTTTTGGAGAAGCACAGAGCAAAAAAACTTAATTTAACTAATATTTAGAAAACGTTAGAAATCGCATTTAATATCAAATCGTAGACAAAATATACAAGAATATCGCGGATTAATTTAATACTTCGATTAACCTGTCTAGTGTAAGCTTGACGCCTGTGTTAGACTTCGTAATTTCTATTTCGTCACGGTTACTGTAGCTCGATCACAGATCACTATCGACGCGGTAATAAGCGACGTGATAAACGATTTCTTACCATGGATGTTTTAACGTTTTCGCGATCACAATGGAACACGCGTTACAAGTTATCGATCGGGATTATTAAACGAGCGCATCAAGTCGCGAGCCAATTCCCGAGATATATCTTATTCGCACATATCTTCTTTCAAACTTTCTCGAGTGCCGTATTGCATTTAGCCGGCGTTCGGCAAGCCAAATATTGAGAAAAGCAGTCGACATAATAAACAATCCGACACGAGCGTTGACTTTCTTGATTTGACGTTTGACGTTTAGCCGCGATATTTATTATCATCTATGAATCTATGGTGCTCGGCAACGCGAACGTGGTATGAACGTATGTTCATTGTGATCGGTCAAATGGTTAGCGTTAGCACGTGGTTAGCGCGTTTTTAATTACGTCGATAGTTATCTGTGATTGAGCTCCTGGTCGAGATAACCCGCAGGACAACTCGATAATATAATACCCGAGAAACACAAACACAACCAAATTATCTTGTATCCGTAAAGTAACATGTCACTATTCCGGTTACCCGTTTCTAGTTACATAATGGTAACATTCCTCGGTTCTCTGAGCTTGGAATGGGACATAAAGACATGACATACACTATTGCCCAGTCGAATGAGTGACTGTCACCAATGATTTTTATATGGGAATAAAAATTCCTCTATGGAATAAAAAAGAATACGTGATAACGAGAAATTGGGCGGTGGAGTCGCAATCGGGGGCATTTTGAACGTTAAATGGTCGAAGTCGATTAAAATATCGACGCCTCCTACGTATAATATCGTAACCCACAAATCGTCGATTTTGAGTTTTTGGTGGATTTCGTCTGTATTTAACTATATCTTGCCAATTATTAAAAATTATTTTGCCAATAATAAGGGCTTTTTAGGGGCCTAATTTGTCGTATCTACAACCAATGCATATGAACGAAAATATTTTTAAATGCTCCTCCTGTAAAATCGCATTTTGTGGGTTACGATATTATACGTAGGAGGCGTCGATATACTGATTTTGACTCCTCTCTCAGTAAATTATTAAAAAAACTCAACTGAAACTCAAAGAATTTGTTAAAATTTGTTTTCAACACAAATCTAGTGCATTTTAGGGAACTGTGTCTGGATGCCATCTCTGGCGGTAATGAATAGCTACCTACTGTGTAATCATATAAAAAATGTCTATGTAAAAAACAATAAAATAAAATAAAATAAATAAATAAATGAAATTCACAGTCAATGTTAAAATCAATGTATTAGGAGTCAAAAAACAGAGTCGGTACAAAATAAAATTAAGAACTCTGATTTGGAATTTTTTGCTGACAATAAGTAAAATGCAAAAAACTCGTCAAATAAGAAAGAAAAACACTGTCCTTATTTTAAAAAATAAATAATTAGACCCTTTAAAAAACAATGTGCGTCTTGGCTGTTCCGATCGTGAGCCGATAAAATGTTTAGAACGAAGAGACCAGAACCCCAATTAGCTTATCGAAAGATTATTCTGATAAATATTTATGTTCTGGAAGGTTCTAGTTTACAGCAGGTAAAAATATTTTAAGCCTCCAGCAACAAAAAAATAACAAAAGGTATAAAACTTCACTCAACTGGCTCTATGCTCAACATGCTTTATCGAAGGATCGATATTTAAGGATTGAATAATTTATTTATTATTTGAAAACTTTTCAATGAAAATCAAATATTTTTTATTTCTGTGTTATTTGTTTTGAGCTGAAAGATAGTATTTTTATGTAGGTATGATTTTTTAAGATTTCATTTCATAGACAAACTCGAACGGGCTTGAACGCCTTTCACAGAATTAGGAGAAAATAAAATTGACTGTATAAATTAGAAGAACAAACAAATAAGCAATGTATAGTGATAATACAATAATTTTAAAATAACAATATGGGCTTAGCACTGAATCAAAATTTTTTTTTTTTTCGTTATCACATAGTATGTTTTTTCATAATTAGACAGTTAGTAAAATGCTAAAAAGCGTAACATAATTTCAATGTACAATCTAGATTCTTGATCCTTGTATGCGGTTAGTTCCAAGGCAATAAAGCATCACAGGTTTAATACAATGAAGCCACGCTTACACGTGCGATATTTGAAGTATTTTTATGTTCGCAATCTTCCTTGAATTTGATTCAGCAGTTGACATGGCGTTAAGAAACTTAGATTAACTTAACAATTTTATTTTACGGTCTAATATCGTGGATAACATGGAATACCTTCAGGTTTAGATTACCCATCAATCTAATTTTCTTTTCTTAGGTATTAAACTTTTTTTTGTTATGTTATAAGAACTTAAAATCATAATTTGTCTTTCTTGATCTTTTGGCATTTTTTGTTTGTTTGTTTTGTTTTATCTAACGCGTGATAAATTATTAAAAATCATTGATTGATCATATTATGATTTAATATTTTGTCTACGTCTATCAAATCTGCCTAGTAAATTTCTTTTCTGTGTAAACAACATTTTGAGTGTGTCCAAATACTTGTAGACAAAAACTGGATTTCACCCATAACGGGCTAATAACTCAACCCAGCCAATGACAGGTCATAAGCCCTGTAAACGCCTAGATATCCATATTCCCTTCCAAGTTTCTCGTCTCTGTTGAGATGTCAAATTGTTCTTTTCTGTGATTTAGAAAACACGCCATCTTGTATATTTTTTAGCAATTACGATGAAAAAATATTATATATACTATTACCGCAAGGCGGACATGATGTACGAATACAATACCCTTGACACTATTGGAAAATTAGCATTAGCAGCTGTGTAGTTAATGGAAAATCCTAAAATCTTGTTCATGTAAACCCTCCAGGACTTTTCGTGGGTTGGGTAGGTACGTTATTATAAAGGAACAAAAAAGTATGTGGCTTGGAGCGGACTCGAAGCGTATTCGTTTTAATTGTAATGGCGTTTATTGCACCGGTTACTATGGAATAGTATATAATTTTGTACACGTTTCCAGGTCCCCGCATCCACCATAAAGTTACCAATGCCACAATGTAGAATCATCCCATTTTATGATTTTATATCTTCCATTGTACGGCGGGGAATCGGAACGCTAACGACACTTTATTGTCATTCGGTTCAATGGAACCGATCTCTTTGTTGCACTATAATGGCCGAGTTATGCAAAAGCCGGCCAGCCCACAAGACACTTGAAATGAATCGCGTAGAATTTAAATGTAATGTAATCAGTATTGGTAAATATTTGGCTATTGTCTTTAACCTTGTGTAAATGTTCTTCTTTTTCCTATATATTTAACTAAATACTGCGATTTCATAGTGACATCATTTGTGGAGATTGTGAAAAAGCACTTTAAATACTGTATATTACATGTTTACTTCATACTTACTGTACTTTTTCACAATATCTACAAGTAATCATTGCATCCTCGTTGTTTTATATGTTAACTAAATCTTCGATGAAGAACTCCCAGCATACGAATTAGTTAGAAAATATTGGCGAGGCGCGTCCGTCGATTTCCTGACCACACTTACAAAATGCTACCTAGAATGGCGTAATATTTCACAATTTAATACGATCTAGCTACTTGCACGAGCGCTAAAAATTACTCAGCACTTTAGCAACTCGCCCAGAACCACGGTTAACCCAAAACAGACAAAGATTTGCGAGATTTTTTCTCACGAAACTTGACAGCGCAATCTTAGGGTTAACAAACAGGGCTATGAACCACTACTTTTCGTTTAGCTACATCGTTTAATAATAGAATAGAATAGTAGTAATATACTTGTCTGCAATACCAGCTATTTGCTTTAAAAAAACATGCTTAAAGTTAGAAGTACACTCTTGCTAAGTTCCTCGCCGAAAACCTTAGTATGAAAGCATCGTATGAAGTAACATATTACAATATCTTCAGTAACTTCGGTCAACTTCGCGAGGATGAGATACAGACTCGAGATTATTATTTCACCAAAGCCGGAAACCGGGAAAACCGTTTTTTTTCGGTTCCGATTTCCATCCGACAAAAACAGTTTTTTTTCCGTTAAGTTTCAGTTCGGAGACCTGTCGAGAGGGAAGGTTGTCACGCGCAGCCGCGGCGACTCTTCAATACAATTTTCTCCCTAGAATTTAGCACTAGAGCAATGATTTTTTCACGTTTTAGATATCGACCGGTGTTGTATTGTTTCATTTTTTTGATAATTTATTTCTAGAGATAAATAATAAATATACAACAAAATCAATAAGACACGTTTCTGATAGTCTGTCAGCCGCCAGTAGTCTGGTGTATGTTAATTCATGGGCAAATGACGCGTGGCGATTCGTGTTTTCTGTCGACAGCCGAGACGTATTTGTGGGCCAACCCTGTTTCCCTGTTACCATGTTACCCGGGACCGTAAGCCCAAGTGGCTCGTTAGGATCTGTCGCATGACAACATCCAGAACACAAATCTAGCCCTAGTCCCCAGCTCACTAACAACTCACAGGCAGATACTTGAACCAGTGATATTCTCAAAACACTCTAAGTAGCCATCGTGAACTCTGAGCTAAATAGGGAAAAATCAGGTTTTTCTAATTTACTAATTTTAAAATTAATTAGGTACGCATAAAAATACTTTCCTGAAAAAAAATCTTTTGTTTCTAAGTTTTTAGTAGGTTAAAAATTATTTTGAAATTTTTTAATTTGAAATACCGCGAAAACACTAGTCCGCGTTGGCAACGCCCCTTTTACGTCACTATTCATGTAGCCCTTACTATGAAACTAAATATGTGAAACTTAGAAGCGAGACCAAATTACGACAAATAGTGTATCGTTTTCGTGAGCGGGTATTTTTCAACAATTTTGTTTCAAAAATTATGAATGAAAACATGGTTTTATAACATCCATATTAATTTAAATATTAATATTACTATTCTTTAATCAATTTTACATATTTTTATCGATTTTCGTAATACGTGATATTTCCCTATTCAGAATAGTATGCTCTACGCTTATAATTTTAATTAAAATTATCTAAGGGACGTAGACCTGACTTTGAGGGACGCGCGGGAGCTCATGGCTTTAGCTTGTTTGGCCTAGCGCGTTTAGCTTGGAGGCAGTTTTGTGGAATCTATGTGCTACACATAAGGAGGGAATATATGGAATGATGATGATGATGTTTAGAACCAATTCAGATCCATACTTATGCCCGCTTTATATGAGACAGTTTCTTGTTCAGAAAACTGTGCAGTCTGTCAAACTTCTGTCAAAAGACACGCTAAATATGTGCATTTTTGAAACGCGATTGTAAGTTATTATCGTATGTTTGCTCTCAGGAAATTGTATATTTAGCTAATATTGTAAATATGTTATTGGTTTTTTACGTATTTAAAAGCATACAATAAACCAATGTCTACTTAAACGTTTACATAAAAAACATTGACTGTCATGTCAGCTTAAATCTGACACTAGCACACAGTTTTTCGTGCAGTTTTAGCTTTATACGGACCGTTTTCAGACTGCACAGAAAACTATGTAGTAAACTGCGCCATATAAAGTGGGCTTTAGTCTGATTTGCTGCTGTTAAAAAAATTATACTACCATTTCGTTTTACTTCAACTATACATAAAATACAATGAACTTTACGAACAATCTGACAAAGAAACAAGCCAAAAAATATGTTTGTCAAATTTGCCCAAAGATTGGCCGATAATCCAATTGTCCCCATTGTGTCCTGGTCTAAGGTTTCCCGTGCCCATTTACTGAATCAGGTCCCCATTGTATAACACACTTACGTTTTCACTTCAGTGAGAAAATTTGAAAAACTAATTCACACATTGTCGTGTCAAGTTCAAGCCATTTTTACCGAATAAGAAAACAATGTATTGTCTGTGAACATTCCTCGGACAGAAATAGATGGTTACAGGTGAAAAAGTGGCTGGTTTTCCAATGTTTAGATAAGTATTTATTGCAATCCCACGATTTCACGTCGCTAGAGACTCTTCCATTCCGAAAAAAGCTTTTAGCGTTATTTTTATGAGGTGAGCAAATGTAGATTTTGACTACTTGGAAATAATCGGATCTGCCAAATTGTGTTTTATAAACTAGTTACCTTTTCTCTTTTTTTGATCGTTTGTTGTCTTAGTCCATTAACACCGCTTATTTTGACATTATGTTGATTAAAAAGGTTTGTTTAATTGATGTAGCAGAAAAATATAAAGACAAAACAAGTTTCATTTGTTTGTTGATATGCGAGTATCATTGTTGTATTTGTAACGGATTAATCCAGCGGATAATGGGGATCTTTTAAATAATTATTCTCAACTTATAACCTTCAAAAAATTAAATTCTATTTGAAAACCAAATATTACTTGCTTATTGTGTATAAAAATGATCAAAAGCGATCATCTGTCTTGCGCATCTGAATATAGTAATTGAAGATAAAGTGAAAACGATGAATTTTTATGTGCATCCATAATATTATTAAGTATTTATTAACATGAATATTATCTTAGAAAATCGTGATGTTAAAACTAAACTGAGATAGTTAAAAGTACATCATTTAAGTAGACACTATCAATGCAACTTCACGTTCGATTGAACGACCATCGTTTTTAGCGATAACTTCCGAATTCCGGTTGAATCAGATTTTTTCGACATATATTAAGTCTGTTGCGTAAAATCTTACGACTCATAACGTAAAGCGGATATTCTTTTATTCTCTCCAATACACGTTACATTTTATTTACACTTTCACCTTAACCGAGAAAAGAAATCGTATCCGGGACCGGGCCACTTGGCCTTGGAAAGAAATGTCGTAACACTCCAGTAATAAAACTGGTCATAAGATTAGTTAAGATTCAAAGATTATACAATAATAATCACTCTGTATTCATTAATTCCTCAATTACCCACCTTACAAGTCCGGAGATTTCTCGGGGGAGCTTAATCAAACACAAGTGTGTTTAAGAAACGTGTTTCATACTTAAAGTTTAGTGTACATACTTACGTAATAAGGTCAAATAGTATGTTGAAGATTAGAAATGTTTTATTAATATTACCTATGCCTATGGGGTTTACGCGAGAAACGTTTTAACACTTCAGTCGGTGGATAATTTGGTTTTATATCTGCTAAGGCTAGTGGCACAATAACACTGTGACACTTTTATGGAGTATTGCTGTTAGAAATAGTATTTTTTTACCCTACAAAGTTACGTTATTTATTTTGTATTGAACGTGCGAAAAAACTGAAAATAACCCTTTTCAGATTACCCCCGATAAGCTGAAAAAAAATATTTAATAAACTATGATCTTTCTAGAAAAAATGTAGGCGTATTCAACAATCTTTGTTCGAAAATTTATAAGGAAAAAGTAAAACCATGCATTTATCTCCGACTTTATGTAATCTTTTGAAGTTGATAAACAACAAACTGATAAACTCAGGGAAAAATGCATGGTGCCATGTGTTTTCAGTACCTATAATTTGTCTACCAAAATCTGCTCAATGAGCCTATGAAATGAAGCCGTAGCACATACAAGTATATATTTTATTATAAAGAATTTAGTGAAAAACAAAAAGTTTTCTGTAGCCTTACATAATACGTATTCTTAAATTTATTATGGCCATCCCTTTTAATCATTATCTAATTTGATTATTAAGTATTAGGGATTTCTTAATTAATATTAATTATTGATATGTAACACATAAATATCGCAATGAAACTTACTATCCAGCTATCCATTACAAGAGGCTATACAAATTGAAGAGTCTCACCACCTCCTCTACAGACTAGAATTTTGCCTTGCTTTTTGCATAGAATCCCTACATGGCATAGCGGTGCTAAAACATTCACATATATACACCGTGTAACAAAACTCGATGTACAAGCGGGAAAGTTGTTTTTTTTTAAATAAATTTTTGTAAATTTTTATCAAATATCATTTATTCAGTCAAATTAATACTATTCATGAATACAACAAAATCAAAATCAGCATTTTAAAATAATAAATAATTTTCAAGCTCAGATTCAAAAGTCACGTTACACAGTCGTCTCCCAATATGATGTAGATTCACCCGTTTTCGGGTTGTACTACGAGTTTTGTTCACATGATATCACTAAAGGCTGGTGATCTCCGCTAGATAACGCCATCCTGTATCCCAGTTAATATTTCTTCTTCTTTGCAGTGACTTCCGTCCGACCAGCCTGGAGAGACGGCAGGAGGTCTGCAGGCTCCGGTTCTACGAGCTGTTCGCCTGGGGGATACCCTTCACCATCGCCCTGATCGCCGCCATCTTGGGACCGCCTTCCCCCGGACCCCCTGCGACCCTTCCTCAGGCCGAGGTTCGGCGTCAGAAACTGCTGGTTTTACGGTGATAATACTGTTTCTCAATCACAGACTTAAGCCATTTGAGAGATAGTCTTGTAGCTAGGTTCAACAGAAACACCGTAAATCCTTCAAACTTTCAGAGACAACATTTTTCACCTTTTTTGCTCGTTGACTGGTCTTTTAGCTATCGGACGACAGACTATTGCTTGTTGATTTTTATTTTCTTTATCACAACAGAAATACAATTTATTTTAATTTTTCTTCGAATATCCGTTTTTCAATTACTGAGTTAATTGTGTTGATACAATTTTTAAACTTTGGTTGTTGTGAGCTTCCATCAATCGTATCTTGTATGTATTTTTTAAATTGACCAAAACACTACCTAGCGAAAACAATCTTCAATTAGATACACCTACCTCCAAGAAGAAGAATGTAAGTTGTCGGAATAATCGACGTGCGTGCATGAGAAGATGTATGAATGTGGAGGAAGCAAGAGAAGTATGCCAGGACAGAGTGGTGTGGCGTTCTATCCTCTCTGCCTACCCCTTCGGGGAAATGGCGTGATGGTTAGTTAGTTACCTCCAATAGGGCGCAATGTGTGGTTCATCATCTCAGCCCGTTGAGGTCCACTGCTGGACATAGGCCTCCCCCTGCCGTCTCCACTCCTCCCGATCCTGCGCCGTTCCCATCCACTGTCTTCCAGCAGACTTCCTGATGTCGTCCACCCATCTCATCGGTAGACGTCCTTGAGGCCTCTGGTTCCTCGGTTTCCACACCAGAACGCGTTTCGTCCATCTGTCGTTCGTCATTCTGGCTATGTGACCGGCCCATTTCCACTTCAACCAAGCAATCGCTGCACCACGTCGCAGACCTTTGTCTGGCGTCGGATCCAATGTGCGGTTATTGATATTTAAAAATAGCTATTGAACCCTAATTTAATAGACTACGCCCTAAAACTAATTCCTCACAATGAATGGGTGTTAATAGTTGTTATCCAGCGACTGTTTTGGAATTAAAATACCTAATTGATTATGGATGCTGCATGTTTTGATATTATAGGGAAAGTAGTGAAACTGCGGCGAAAAATTAAAATACCCATCCATCTATAACTTTCTCTTATTTGTATGTGGCCTGGAATATTTTGCATCCATTGTGTTAGGTTGGAGTTTCCCAAAGCGATCTAATTCCATACGTGTACAGTGTGGGAGAATTGCACTGTTTCGCTATTTATTATTTCAGTAATTTGTTTGGGAACTAGATACACTAGGACATGCGCAGTAGAGAAATGACCTGATACCAGATGGCTTTGCAGTTTGTGAATAGTGTCCAGTTGGGTATCAAATATCTGTGATGTCTACTTCACACGCCTCACGTAATAGACATTAATTAAATATAGATTAAACAATTATTTTATGTATAATATTAAGAAAATTATAATTCTTCTTTAAAAACCTGCAGTTTTTACTAAATGGAAATATTTTTTAGCTCCGCTTATCCTCTTTTACTATCTTTCATTTTGTAGACATTATTAGCGATGTCGAATGGAATCAATAATACATGTTTACTTCTTAACATATTTATCTTGGTCCTTAGATCGTTAGTTATCCACTCATGTAGACATTTCGTATCCGTTACATTCAAAGATTTTTATATTTCTGATCCACGCAGTTGAAATCACAGGCATAAAAACATTGAAAAATACGATCTCGTTAAAGAAATGTGTTCACAAATTCATTTCAATCACTCCCATTTCAACTAACACGGCACTTGCGTGTTTTATTAATAACAATCAATATATCACACCATCAATCCTTCAAATAAAATCTGTGAAGGATTGCAAACTCAGTAATTGCATCTCATCTTTATGATTTTTAGCGAACGGCTTGATTTAAGTGATATTTATGTGGCAGTGAAAAAATACAACACTAATTTAATAATTTACAATTTACACCCACAGATG